>VZTM01033751.1:498230-514613 GCA_013400555.1 Jacana jacana | reverse complement strand
GTGCTCTTTCAATCCAGGCTTTCAGTTTGGAGCACCCTGTTATTTCCACACAGTTGGACCGAGAGCTTTGCTGTAGGGGTTTTTGGGTTGTGATGTTGTTTTTTTCCCCAGATAATGTTTGCTGAAAATTTCCCAGGAAGAGACGATGCTCTCAAAGGAAGCTGGATTCATGGGTCAGTAGTGACCATGTGCCCTTCTGAGCATCCGCTGGTGCAAGGCAGCAGGAGCCCAGCTTGTCTGCTGTGTCCTGCTCCTCTTCGGTGGGGAGCTGGAGGACACTGGTCCCTAATAGCATCTCAAAACCTGTCTCCAGTAGTCCTTTCTCAATCTCAGCTCAGCCTAACCCTTGCCATTCAGGAAGGAGCATCTAAACAAATTATGGGGGGGAAGCCATAAGGAGCTTCCCTCCCCTCGTTATGGGGGGCAGCTCTGCCTCCCTTCACTCTGGTGGAGAGAGGGAAGTGGGGAGAGTTCCCACTCGCTGGTGGGATCACCATCTCCTTCCCAACTGGTGACTGCAGCTGCTGGTGTCCCGGGGACCACTGGCCACCACCAGCCTGAGTGGCAATTTGGGTTCATGACTGTGGGANCGGCGGAGGGGTCGGGGAAAGGGGTGGTGAATAGCATCCACGGACACCCCCTTGCTTGTCGCTTTGCCGGAGGGGAAAGGCGGTGGGGACACCAGCTGCAGCGGGGACGGGTGCCCCGGGGGTGCCACCGGGTGACAGCCAGCCGCTTCTTTAGAGGGGACGTCGGGTTCAGGCACTGCTGCCAAAGTGGTGGCCAGCCTTACTGGGGGCACAGGGGCTGGAGGGGGTACATGTGCTTCATTCACTCCACCATGGCTCCCTTCCATCTCAACCTCCCGCAAAAGGGAGGCTGATGGCACCAGAGCTGAGCTTCTCCGATGCTCTTTCAAAAAGCATCGTTATTTACAATGGCTTGGATGGGTACCAAGCCCTTAACTAATAATAATCATCATAATAACAACAATAATAAACAGCAAATTCAGGCGAAGGCAGGAAGGAATCTCCTAATGACAGGCTCGCACTCCGGCGTGTCGCTCCCCGGCGTTCCTCTTGGCACGTCTTCCCGTGGTTAAAGGTCTCCAGCCTGAGTGGAGTGGAAGGACGGGCTGTAAGTGCCGCGGAGGGATGGGATATGGAGGTGGATTTCTGCTTGATGGCGGTGGGAGAGATTCAAAACTCTTTTCGTTTCTTGTGTCGCTAGAAAGGAGTGTTTTTTTCTGAGTAATGCTTAGTAGACCCTATGAATCACCATCTGCATAACTTTATATGGGGGATGCTATTCTCAGCATCTCACTGAAACTATGTAAACTATTAACATTCGTATCTGTTTGTTTGTCCACGCAACGTCCACATCTATTTCTCCGGAAAGACTATTTCAGAGCAGGTCAAAGGAGGGGACGGGGCAGAACAAAATGCCAGGGTGGCTGGGCGGGTGGAGATGGGTGTCTGGGAGCCAGCAATTGCCTTCTTTGGAGGGGCAGCCCCTCCACGGAAACCTGTGCTGGAAGTGCTCACTGGGAATGGTCACTGGGGTGCGGGATGCTGAGTGTCCCGGGAGCAGAGCCAGGGCCAGGCTTGGGGAGCAAGGGCTCGGGTCCTGCTCCACTTTTCCACCTCCCTTCCTACCCCTGCTCCTTCGGCCTCTTCTTCCAGCGGTTGGTGGGCTGAGAAAAAAAAAGCCATCATGGGTCTTTTAAAGAGGCTCGAGAGAGCCGTGCCAGCCCAAGAAGGGGCTTGGCAATGTCACCCAGCGCGGAGGAGCCACCCCCACACGAGCACTGCGGGAGCACGTGCCGGGTAGGCTGGAGGAGCTTTTAGCGTTGCTCCCCGCGCTGCGCTGGTTTTGTCAAGAGAGAAGAGTTTATTCCCTCGAGCTGTCAATCCATCACCTCCCAGAGGCTCCCCGCCTTCCCTCCACGTCTGCCTCCCCCTCGCTGCCACCGCTCCCAGATGTGTGCAGCGCTGGGGGCTGCAGAATTCCCCCCTGCCCAGGCTGGGGAATTGCAGCATCTTCCCAAACCTTACCAAGCTGACCCCAAAATGAGGACAGTGTTGATTGCGGGAGCTGAGCATTTCTTGAACAGCTCTTGGTGCTCTTTCAATCCAGGCTTTCAGTTTGGAGCACCCTGTTATTTCCACACAGTTGGACCGAGAGCTTTGCTGTAGGGGTTTTTGGGTTGTGATGTTGTTTTTTTCCCCAGATAATGTTTGCTGAAAATTTCCCAGGAAGAGACGATGCTCTCAAAGGAAGCTGGATTCATGGGTCAGTAGTGACCATGTGCTCTTCTGAGCATCCGCTGGTGCAAGGCAGCAGGAGCCCAGCTTGTCTGCTGTGTCCTGCTCCTCTTCGGTGGGGAGCTGGAGGTCTAAACAAATTATGGGGGGGAAGCCATAAAGAGCTTTCCCCCCCCTCATTATGGGGGGCAGCTCTGCCTCCCCTCACTCTGGTGGAGAGAGGGAGGTGGGGAATGTTCCCACTCGCTGGTGGGAACACCATCTCCTTCCCAACTGGTGACTGCAGCTGCTGGTGGGGACCACTGGCCACCACCAGCCTGAGTGGCAATTTGGGTTCATGACTGTGGGAGGAGAGCCAGAGAGTGCTGCTGGGGCTCCCAGTCCTGCCACCTTCACTCAGGTTTCCTAAATTCCACTTCTCATCAGATTCCTTCATTAAATGTAGATTAGATCACACAGAGTTTCTTTCACTACAAAGTAATTTGGCTTTCTGTTTAGTGGGCCCATCAGATAAATAATGGCTTGAAATAATGTAATTCCACCCGTCCTTGGTCACACCAAGTCTGTGCTGGACTTTTGCTCCTTCCTTAGCTCCAGCTTGGCACGTCCAGATCTCAGGGTACAACTTAAATCCCTACTACAGGAGGTGAGCCTTGCACGGGGACCAAAGCCATCACATTTTCTTCATTTTACTGACACACAGGCAAAGCAATGAAAGCAGAGGTGGAGGCTGAGTGTGGATCATCCAGCTTTCATTCCACCTCTGTGCTTGAGCCCCGTCTCCATCCTGCTTGTCTCCTGGTTTGCAAGCTCTCCATTGACATTGCCATCATGAGAAGCCTTCACAGAGGAGTCACCCAGGACTGAACCTGCAAGAGGGTGCTGATGCTTAATTTCTCGTGTGGTCCAAAGAGTTTGTCCATCAAGAAGCGGGAGCTAAATCTGCATCATCTTTCTGGGCAGTGAGCAGGGGTTAGGGGGGACTTGGTGGGACCTCTGCCGCCCTAGTTGCTGGTGCTGTTTGGTTAGTTGGGGGCTCAGGATCTCCAAACCCAGAGAGCAGATGCTTGTTGCTTACTGGAGAAAGCAAGGGGGAGGATCCTCATGGAGGTTGGAAATCACTCCCCACCCCCCACCCCCAATTTTCCTACACTGGGGAAGGATGGTGTGTGTGTCACTCTTGGTGTGTGACATTGAGTGATAAGTGCCACCCAGCAGGAAAGCATGGCACTGCCTGATCTCTTTGGCAGTCAAACCAACCCCAAATCCACCCTGATAGGGATGGTGACGGTGGTGATAACACCTGTGGGACTGATCACGCTGGGGAGCTGTCGTGTGCTGGAGCTGACCCAGAGGAGTGAAGTTTGAGGTGCAAAAGCTCATTTGGATGAAGACTGAGCAGACTCTTCCAGCATCAGGGTATTTACCCCACCTTCTAAGTAAATTGTAGCCCCTCTCCACTTTATGAAGCATCTCAAAATGAGACTTCATAGCTGGGTCAGTAAGAGCCTCATAGATCTCAGTGACCTGTTGCCTTACTCCTCCAGACCAGCATAAATACTTCAGCGGTAGGTCATACCCTCTCCGAGGGCTTAGCTTGCATCCAACACATTCCTGACTTTTAATGGAGATACAGATGGATTCCTCTTCCCATCCTTGTCCTGAGCTTGCTCACGGTGGGGAGCCCAGCTATTGTGAGCTCCATCGGTGATGGGAGAGCTCACTGGGGTCCCTGCTCACTCACTCAGTGACTCGGGAG
The DNA here is from genome assembly GCA_013400555.1 of Jacana jacana. NCBI lineage: Eukaryota > Metazoa > Chordata > Aves > Charadriiformes > Jacanidae > Jacana > Jacana jacana. The sequence goes on along the minus strand of VZTM01033751.1, from coordinate 510,590 downwards.
CCATCCCTAGGTGAGGTCCCCAGTGTTGCCAGCATCTGTTCTTTTTTTTTATTTTATTTTTATTTTCCCCTGAAATAGCAGCTCTGTGACTTTCAGAGATGGTACTTGGCTCTTTTCCCTGAGAAAGCAAGAGGCAGCACAGCCCCGAATCCCCTGGGCTGTGGGCTTTCCAGCGGTGATGCCAGACACCTACTGTCACCGCAGGACTCACTGAGGTCCAGTTTCAAGGAGGAAAACATGTGCATGTGATAATTCGGAAGCGATGACATCTTAAATTTATGTCCCTCCCCCTAACCTCTTCCATGAGCCGTGCTTTGATCAGAAACCCAGCTGGCGTTCCTCCGAGCCTGGGAGGAAGTCTGGAATAAAACTCAAAGGCGAGAGCTGTGCAAGTCCCCGGAGCCGCCTCCGTAGCCCCCCTGGCTGGGCTTCCCATCCTGCCGCCATGGGAGCGCCGCGTTGTTTCTTGACAATGAGGATGTTTTTACAAGGTTGTTGGGAAGTTCATGGGTCCAAACTGGCGGCTGACTTTGCTCTGCCCCAGGGCTTCCCACCTGAGACAGTGGAAATGCCCCTTCTGATGGTCAATGAGTAGCTGAATCATGGAGTTGTCAGAGTTGGAAGGGACCTCTAGAGATCATCCAGCCCAACTCCCCTGCTAAAGCAGGATTGCCCAGAGCACATCACTCAGGGCTGCATCCAGGTGGGGCTTGGAGGTCTCCAGAGAAGGGGACTCCACAGCCTCCCTGGGCAGCCTCTGCCAGGGCTCTGCCACCCTCAATGGAAAGAAGTTTTCCCTCATATTTGACTGGAACTCCTTGTGTTCCAGCTTGTGCCTGTTGCCCCTCGTCCTGTCCCTGGGAACCACTAAAAAGAATCTGTCTCCATCCTCCTTCAACCCACCCTTCAGGCACTTGTCAGCATTAATAAGGCCTCCCCTCAGCCTTCTCTTCTCCAGGCTAAAGGGTCCCAGCTCTCTCAGCCTTTCCTCCTCAGGGAGATGCTCCAATCCCTCAATCACCTTTGTTTCCCTACACTAACCTCTCTCCAGTAGTTCCCTGTCTCTCTTGAACTGTGGACCCAGAACTGGACCCAGTATTCCAGTTCTGGACTCGCCAGTGCAGAGTGGAGGGGAAGAATGACCTCCCTTGACCTGCTGCCCATACTCTTCCCTACACAGCCCAGGATTCTATTGGCTCTCTAGGTGACAAGGGCACAGTGACAGTGAAGAGTGTGCAACGTCCAGAGAGGTCCTAGCTCAGTAGTTTTCTCCTCTGGTAGGTCTTCCATGACCTTGTCCCACTCAAACACAGTCTCTTTCTTGTCTTGCAGGACGTGGGCCCCTTCATGCTTTGTCTCGCTCTTCTCCTCCTCTAAAACCTCCCTCTGAAGGATGGCAGCTGCCTCTTTCCGCTACGGCATGACCATCACTGGGGCCGTGCTGCTGGTGACAGGGACGCTGTGCTTTGCCTGGTGGAGTGACGGGGAGGTGGGCTCCTCGGCCAGCAGTGGGCCTCGCCTTCTGCCACCCCGGGAAGCCGAGGCTGTTCCCAGCTCCTCCTCCAGTGCCCTGCTCCGCTCCGTCAGCTTCTTCTGCTGTGGCATCGGTGGCATCCTCCTCCTCTTTGGTCTCCTCTGGTCTGTGAAAGCCAATGCCAGGGTGGTCTCCCGCCGCTACCAGTACCATTTCCCCAGGGACCTGCAGTACTTCACCGCCGAGCCTCTGGAGAAGTGGAACTGCAGGTGGGTGCCACGTCCCTGCGTGGTGCTTGGGTGGGAAGAAGTAAAGGGTGGGTTTGACCCTCCCAGCACGGCTGTGTGCCTACCCCTGCTCTCAGGCTTGCTCGCTGGTGAGCTGAGATGAGCAGTAATGCTGCCGGCCGCTGCTCAGCCCCCGTGCTGTGCTCTCCTTCTCCTCCTCCTCCCCAAACAGATGTTCTTCCTCATTAGCGTCAACCTTCACCCAAGCCACACTGGCTGCTCCCCCAGCTGGCTCAGCAGCAGACGGTTCTCCTTGCCCTGCGGGGCCATCACCGGCTGAGGCAGACATCTCCTTAGCAGAGCCACTGAGCAGAAGACCACATTGGTTTTCTGGCAGAAGGTCTGGTGGGTGGGGGGTGGGGAGGTCACCCAGACCTCCAGTGGTTGAAACTCACCCTGATGGCACAGGTCTGCAGTGCTCTGTATAAGGCTGAGGGGGGTTGTGAATGGAAGCAAAATCTATATTAAAAGGGGGTTAAAATTAAAACAAGAAGGAAGATAACCCTAGATTGTCATTGAGATGCGAGTGCAAGTGAAGGGACCCACTATGAAGCCCACTTTGGGGTGTGGGAAGACCCCTCGCCCCCCACCCAAATGCCAGTGCTGCTTGTGGGGTCTCCAGGCTCTTCCTGTCTGAGCCTGAGATTCATTCCCATTTCTTGATATAAAAGTATTTTGATCAAAAGGTTGGGTTTTTTTCCAAAGATTGCTGTGGAAGCTGAGCTAGCCAGACCTTCCCAGTGCTGCTTTATGGGGTCACAGCAAAGACCTTGGCTCCAGCATAAATCAGGCTCTGGGGAAATCAGCACTAAAAGAAACTCTTCAGAACATGAAACCATAAAAATTCAGTTGGGATGGGAGGCACGTTCCTGGTTCTTCAGGGGTTTCGGTGCCCATCTGAGTATCTGGGGGCACGACTGTGAGTTGGTCTGGGAAGTCTAAGGGGCGTGATTTCCTCCTCCCATGGAGGGCTTTGCTGTGTCCCCTGCAGGGAATGTCCCAGTTCCTGTGCTGGATGGGAAGGCATTGCCCTGGCATTGCTGGTTGCTGCAGCAGCTCCTGCAGCCCCAGTTGTGCTGGTGTTCATGCAGGAAGACCTCCAAAGCAGAAAATGCTGCTTCCCAGAGTGTTGGCAGGGTGACATCCTGTGCTGGGAGCCAAGACACCCCCCCTCTCCGCATTTCCAAGAGAGCATCCCTTTGCAAGCTGAGGCTGTCTGGCAAAAGCCATGACACCAACACCCAGGGAGGTAGGTCCAGGATATAGGGATGCTGAGTTTGGGATGGAGGCACCCCTGTGGAGCATCACAGCTTTCCCTTTGGACCCCTCCAAGCTGAGTTTTCATCTGCAAAAGCAAGCGAATCGTGGGTTCCCTTTCAAAGCCTTCCCTTCTCTGGGGCTGCACCCAGGGTCACGCACAGGGCAAAGGTTGGCTGGAGGTTTTCCCTGTACACAAGCCATGTTTGCTCAGCAAAGTGCTGCTGGAAGTGTCACCAGGTTTGGCTGGCGTGTGGAGGGCTTTGGGAGGCACGAAGGTGGGGTGTGACAGCATTGAACCGGGATGCCTGGCTCATGCCCGGCTGCTGGTGCCAAACCACTCACTCGGCTGCTGGCAGCCTCTGTCCTTCACAGGGGTTGACTTTGGGGTTAGGCAGATGTTGAGATGAATGTTCTCCTGCCCATGGGAAGCAGCACAATGCAGAATGAAGAGGCAGATACCTTGAGAGCCAGCACTTCTGCTGCTTTACGATCATTCACGGTTGTAGCCCTTAGTGCTGGAGGTGGCAGATCTTGGAGGCTGCCCTGCCAGGCTGCCCTCCCTCTTCTTGGGTGAAGGGTTAGTAAACTCAGTGTGGAATGGATGACTTTGCCTTGTTGCAAGGTTTGATGGATAGTGCCCTTCTTCCTGCATGGCTCCCCACCTTCCTGGTGCTGGGAAGTGGCTGACATGGACTTCCCTTGACCCTAGGCTTGCAAAACCTGCCCATGTGCAATCTCCAGTACAAGCGTGTCCTCCATGCTAAGGGATGCGCCAGACAATGAAGTTGCTGGGATGCTGGGATGATTCAGTTGATAGGGCACTGGGATGCTCTGGTTGATGGGATGCTGGGATGTTCTGGTTGATAGGGCATTGAGATGTTTTGATTGATGGGGTGCTGGGATACTGCAGCTGATAGTTGCTGAGATGCTCTGGTTGACGTGGCACTGCTGGGTTTCTTCTCACAGCACCTGGGATGCCAGTGCCATCCCCACCTATGAAGAAGCCCTGACCTGCAGACCTGCCCATGCTGCCCCAGCCTATGTCCAGCCCCCGGGGAGGAAGGAGGAGCTCACGCCGCCCCTGTACCGTTACCTGGAGGAAGAGGAGAGCTGGCAAGGTGGCCGCCGGCGCAGCTCCTCCGACAGCGCCTTGTTCCGCCCCAGCCCATCCTGGCTGGAGACCCAGCACCCTGGGGAGCCACAGGAAACGCCTCCCCCCAGCTATGAAAACATCAGTGTCCGGGGTGTCTGAGCCGGTGGTGGCAGGGGGACGGGACTCTGCAGGTGGCTGCCCAGTCCCTTGGCTTTAAACCAGGCCCTTTGCATTGCCAGGGCAGGAGAGGGATGGGTGAGGAGGGGGAAGGCAGAGGGTTCCCTCTGGCTTTCTGAGTGATCTGTCAGGGGCTGTTGGGATTGTGGGTCCTATGGGTGATATTTTTGGAGTGGTGGGGGGTAACTGGCATGTCTGAAAGCCTCTGTATTTTTAATAAAACCACTGCTGGTTGTCGATGCTTTGCATTCCCTCCTCTGATCAACCCTGGGGAGTTCCTATGAGTCTAGGGGCTGCCCACGCAAAGCAAGAGCTGTGTAATAACAACTCCAGCAACGAATGAGGAATCTGGCCAGAGAAGAAGCAGCTCTGTGCCACCCTGTTTGCTCCTCTGCCTCTGCAATGCTCCTTCTAGCTGTCTCGCATGACCTGCATCCTGACTTCCCGTGCCTCACTTCATTTGGTTTAGAGATGTCCAGTGGCTCGTACCTGCATTCAGGGCATCTGAGTGCACTTGGCATTTCAGGCAATATCCTATAAAAAGACACCCTAAGCAGCTCATCCTCTTCCCTGCCCACCATGGATGAGTTTGCAGCCTTGCCCAGAGGAAAGGCCAACTTCATGGGGGGGCTGGCTGCCCATCCCACTGAAATAACAGGCTGCCCTGAACCTCCTGTGGATCTGCAGAGTGACTGCAGAGCCACAACCAAATATGTTATTTTTCATAAGTCAGGTACACATCTTCCTACATGGTCAGACAAGTGGGGGACCAAACCAAAGGCTAATTAAAGCCCTGGCTACTCTCTGGCTGTCAGATTTGTGGTGGGAAGGGGATATCTTCTAAACACCCCTGCTCCATCTCAGACAAACACAGGGTATACGGACACTGTCCTCACTCCCCCTGGAGGAACTGACCCTGCTCCATCCTTCTCTTCTGCCTTTATGCCCCGCCTTGGCAGCCTGGTTGATGCCCACTAAGGCACCCCACCGGTGGTTCCCCAGCACCCAGCTGGGGAAAGCAGGGATTGTTCCCAACCCACCAGCCTCCAAACAGACCCTGGAGCACTCCCTCCTTCCCAGCTGCAGCCCTTAAAAACATGTTGCACCTTGGCGTCCCCCCTCATTTTGGGGCTCTGTCAGCTCCGATTTATGGACCAAGTCCAGCTCCATCCCCCAGGACTGGGAAAGTCCCACCGTGACCAGTTGCTCTCTGAGCCCCTGTCTCTCTCTTCCTGTCCCCTCCCCAGGCGTGGGGTTGGGGACGGTGCCTGCAGGGAAGGTTACCTGGACACGTGCCGGGTGGCTTCACTGGAGTGTGAACGGCGGGTCAGTGTTTGCATTCATTACAAACCCGTTAAAAACTGGCTGGCTCAGCCCTGGGCAGGACCAGGCTCAACGTGCAGCTGATCCTCAGCCCCTGGCAGCCTCCAGAGAAAGAAACCACTCCTTGCCTTACCCCGGAGGTGTGCTCAGCCGGCGGCAGCCGCAGGTAATCGGGCTTCCCGGCATCTCTCCTCCCCTGCCTCTCCCACCCGGCACCCATGGCCGAGGAGAAGACCTTTCGCTATGGATTCATCATGCTGGGTTTCTTCCTGGTGATGACGGGGATGTTCATCATGAGCGTGGAAAAACCCCAGATCTACATCACCTTCTGTGCCTTGGGCGTCTTGCTCGTAGCCGTGGGCATTGTCTGGAGCATGTGCCAGTGCTACCCAAAGGTAGGGTCCACCCTGGGGCCTTGAGGGGTGTGTGTGTGAAGGGATCAGCTGGGTTTAGGGGACTTCAGCTGCTCTGTGTGTGTAGTCTTGGGCTGTGCCTCAGTTTCCCCATCCCTGGGGTGGGATAGTGGCAGATCCTGGGGGCTGGGGACATCTGGAGGGAAGAGTGCTGGTATGGGAGGTTTGCACCCTGCTACACCTCCCCACTGACTCCTGAAGGATGTGGCCCTGATCCCTCACCCCCCTGGACCTCCCCGAGCCTAGCACTTTGCTGTCAAGCACGCAGCAGGGAATAAGCCCAAGGCAATGAGTTTGTGTTCATCTCTCCCATGGAATTCCCCCCCCCAAACCAGTCCCTTCCTGCACCCGTGGGGACTGGGGCCTCAGGACTTCAAAGAAGGGATTGTGATGGCCATGGGTGTCTGGAGGGACCTGCTCCCCACCCTAAGCATAGCCCTTGCCTGCTGGTCTCCTTGGCAGAGGGCACAGCCGGGCGGCCACACGTCCCTGCCCCGGGAAATGAAGCTGGCAGGAAAGGCTTTTTTTTTCCCCACGGAGACAGCAGCTGTGGTGCTGGTCTCAGTGGTGCAGGATGGCCCACAGACAGCTGGGCTGCACCCCAAAATGTGGTGTGGTGGAGGGGACCCCAGGATTAGCTGGGACCTCTGGGACCAGCTAAGTCCCTCAGCACTGGAGTGAAGCTGGCCCCAGATTCCCCCAAAGCCGAGCTCAGCCCTGGTGAGGAGGTACATGGAGTTTGTCACTGCGCTAGGGGCTCAAGGACAGGGTACCCTTGGCTTGTCCCTGGCCACCGACCTCCTCCATGAGCCCTGAATCCTCCCTGGAGCTTAGAGTAGGACCATGCTGGGTTCATTCAATCTCTTATTGATTTCCCCCCCAAAAATCAATTCCAAGCAAGACATCCAAACCGGCTGGGAAAGACCAAAAACCCAACTGAAGGGGTGCTCTGGCCTTTTTACCCCTAACGAGGGCCAGGGGTCCCCGTGATGCCCAGCACAGCCCCCCCGGGCTCTGCATTTCTCTTCCCCCCAGATAACGTTCATCCCTGTAGACCTCAAGGCTGAGCGGTTCCTGGACCACAAACCCATCGTGCTGCCGGAAAGGGACAGTCGGTAGGTCCCAGCACCCGGCCCCAGTGGCTGTTTCCCTTTTGGTGGGTGCTTTCATCATACACAAGGTTATCTGCCTGCCCCCGGGGACAAGGGCAGTGTCAGAGCGCACTGGCACCGGGGACAAATACAGCTATTGCAGGAAAAAATGATGAGCCCCTGGGTGGGGGAGGCAAGGGTTGGCTGGGGCTCTCTGGGGACGGAGCTGGGGCGATGCTGGGAGGTGCAAAGCATCCAGCTGCGTTCCTGTGGGCATCCCTCTGCGAGGAGCTGCTGGTGTGGGCAGTGGTGTGGCCTTACTGGCCTCTAAAGCACCCGATGGAGTTCTGTGTGCATGCCCCTGAGCATCTCCCGTCTCCACGGGGTGTCCAGGTCCTGCTCAGCACCTCGTTCCTCCTTCTCCTGCAGCTTGATTGTACCCTGTCCCAGCCAAGAGGCCACCAGCATCTATGAGAAAAGCCTGCCTTCCTATGAGCAGATCCAGAGGCAGGCAGTAGGCTCAGACCCGCTGCCAGCCACCACCCAGCCAAGACCCCGCAGCTGCTCTCAGCCAGCCATGCAGGCGAAAGCAGAGGTTCACCGGGAGCTGGGAGGTGCTGGAGACCCCCCCCAAGAGTTAACGTCTCAGCTGGAAGCAGCAGCAAGCAGGTATGTGATGCTCCTGGGGTTGGAGGTGGCATTGGCATGATTCAGGGTGAAACCTGGGGTGGGGTGAGACCTCTGGTATGAGGGGAGGGAGAGGAGGCAGAGGGGGTCTTTGTTGCTTGCACAGCACCAGCCTCCAGCTCCACTGGAGCCTGGATGATGGCTCAGCCCATGGGGTCTCTCAGTACCATATGATTTACCTGTGAAATCTGGAAGAAATCTGGATTGCCTTTGGCTGTGATTTGCATTTTGTTTTTATGTCATTTTATAAATACAAACAATGTCCCTCACCAGCATAAATCCCAGGTTCCTGGTCAGACTTTGATAGAAATGAGACACGCAGTACATGACCCTCAAACTAGGTGCCATGTATGATACCCGTGCATTGGTCCAGGAGGTCCCAAAAAGTGCTCTGCAGGCGATGGGGGTCACTGTGCAATCTCAGGGTGCAGGACTTGGGCAACCCCTGTGCTAAAATGCAGCTACTGCTGGGACAAGGTGCTCTGCTCTCTCCAGGTACAGCATCCCAGGGCATTCACTCCTTCATCCCATGGGCAGGAGAAAGAACCTTGCAGGCAGGTTGTCTCCATAAAGGCAAGCACTGTGGACTGAGACAGGGCCGTCCTGGGGTGCCCCAACCTCCCAGCAAGGGGACTGGGGATGCTGGGATGCTGGCTGAGCAACGCTGAGCCCAGCAGCCACCGGCTGTGGGGGAAATCTCAGCTCCATCCCATCTGTGTTTGGTGTAACTCCCCCACTGCCTGCTGCCCTCCCTGTTCCCGCAGACCCCCCCGCCCAGCCCAGGGGGATGCACCGCTGGCATCCCTCCTGGAGGACATGGACACACCATCGCTGGAGGGCTCCGTGACCGGCAGCCCCGTGCCACGGGTCCGACCCCCGCCATCCACCGCCCACACCGACTCCACCCAAACCAGCTCCCCGGTGGGGGGAGAGCGCTCTGGTTCCTCCCGCAAAGCCACCGGGGAGGAGGATGACCTCTACTATGGGCTCCGAGAGGGACCAGACACTCTCCCTGAGGACAGTGACTGCCTTTTTGAGCCTGAAGACTGATTTCCTGGAGAGAAAGGCCACTTGGCATGGACCTATCTTGCAAAGGGGACACAGACATCACAGCCTGGAAGAAAGGGGCTGGAGCTGCCCCCTGAAAGCTCAGCACCTGCAGGGTGGAGGAGCCCTCAGGCCATCCCATGCCCACTCAGCCTCTCGGGAGGCTGCCATCCTGCAAAACCCAATGGGAGAACCTCCGCCTCCTTGATTTCCACAGTGGAGGAGACGAGGTCCCTTTTGCTGGGGCCCTTTGGGTGGGCGCAGATGAGTGCAAACATTGGGCTGGGCAGGACTGGGGCTAAACAACGTGCTTGGGAAGGGAACGGGAGATGAGCTTTGCTGCTTGAAACAGGGTTAGCGTTTAGGTAGGTAAAGATGTGGTCACCCCAGGGAAGCTTTAGGAGGCAGAGATGTCCACAAAGCCTTTTTCCCACTTATCAAAGCCTGTCCGTGTCGTGTATCCCCGCCTTGGGAATTAAAATTTGATCCTGAGACTCCAGCAGCAGGCAGCCCTCGTGTCTCCAGGCTGGGAGAGGGGTGGTTGGGGAGGGAGCAGATCGTGCTGTCCCCCATCTCCTGCACGAGGAGCAGCTTCCAGCGCCGGCGGGGGCAGAGGGAGGAGGACTCGGCTGAGTTGAAACCCCCGTGACGGCTGTGACTTCCCAAAAGCTACTTGAGGTGGTGGCTTTGGGCAACGTTTTGTCTGTCTCTCTGCTTGGTTGGTGTCATCAGCTGTGACACTGCAGGTGGCTTTGCATGCCGTCCCCCGCCGTCCCCAAACTCCCCCTGAATAATAAGCGGTTGTTTCGAGTCACGCTGGTGGAGCTGAGCCTGGTTTGTCACCGTGACAAGGGGCAACGCAGCAGTTTTCCACCGCCTGTTTGCAACCTGCAGGGAGGGGACCTGCCACCTCCACCTGCCCTTTGGCTCCACCAGGAACCTGCTGGGATCTGTGTGGCTGAACCCCACCACCACCCCCCCGGGGCTGCTGGGTTTGGGTCAGATCCAGCACCATGGGGATGCTGAGAGCCTCTTGCCCTGTTTTTGGTGGTGGAAGCTGGGCTGGATGCTGTGTGTGCCCAGCATGGCCCCAAGAGGCTTGGGAGCACATCTCTGCTTCCAGAACGGCTCTTCAGTAAAACTTATAGCCCAAAAGTGGGGGCAAAGCTGTCCTCAGGCACCTAAGGGGGAATGGAGTTTTGGAAACCATGTTCCCAGTGCTCCCCTGCCACCCAGGGGGAGCTTTGCTGGTGCAACCCAGCAAAGAATGGCCCTGTCTGGGGGCTTCGTGCCCTTGGCTCGCCTTCCCATCACTCAGCAAGGAGACAAGGGCAGGCAGCACCCATGCAGCCAGGGTGTTTATGGTCGAGGGAGCAGGAGGGTGGGGAGCGAAGATGCTGGTGTTTGCTAAATACTGAGGGCAGGATTGCCAGCACGTGTTCCAGCTGTTTGCCCTTGCTCAGCTTCCCCCTGTCCCTTCCCGACGGGAAGGAAGAGCCTGGTGGCTTTGAGGACATCATTTGGATGGGGCCACATCTCACTGGGTTCTGGAGGGTGGCCGGGGCAGGATGTGCCTCTGTTGCTGTTTCATATTGAGAGCAGGAGCTTTGTAGAGACCCAAAAGCTTTTTGCCCATCTCATTTTTGGTGAAGGAAACTTATTTTTCAATAGTGTTTTCTTCGGGGGGAGACAGAGGAGAGGGCTGAGATGGGGGGCTGGAGCCTTTTTTCTCTGTGTGTGTGTCCCAACCCCTCCCCAAGCCCTTTTGTGCACCTGGATTTGGGTCCCTGCATCCCTCAGCAGAGCATCCTCTCCGTGCTCACGGGTGGGAGGACCCCGAGGCTGCTGGGGCCGAAGGGTTCAGCTCCCCTCGGCTGCCCCCCACCCCTTCCCACCCCAGCCCAGCCCAGGTTAAACATTGCGAGAAACGGGACATTCCTGCATGAANGGGGTAGGTAGGGGTAGGGATGGGGAGGGTAGGGGTGCCATCCCACGCGGGCTTGGCAGTGCGCGGGGACACATACCAGCACCGCACCAGTGGTGTAGTGGTATCATGCAAGATTCCCATTCTTGCGACCCGGGTTCGATTCCCGGCTGGTGCAACTCAAGTTCTTCAATGAAATAGAAATTATAAACCGCGCGACACTGAATAAACGCGGCTATAAGTTTCCTTTTATGTCTTTTTCCTTTTCCCCATCTCTTTTCACCGAGGTCTGCCACTGCTGCAGCCACACGGGTGGGAAAGCCCAGCCCAGCAGCACCCCTGCCCTCTGCCAGCAGCACCCCAGAGCTCTGCGGCTCCCCCGGGGTGTTGGAGGTGGGCAGTGGATTTTGGGGCCCTTTTCACCTTGTTGGGGTCCTTTTCACCTTGTTGGGGGCTTCTCAGTTGCCTTTTCCTCTCTCTTCTCCTTTCCTCCCAAACAGGTCCCCCCTTCTCTACACAGGCACAGCTGCCCTACGTTGCTCAACACATTGGGGTGCATGTCGGGCTGGGGGGCTCTCCCCATCCTTCCCCCTAACGTGGCTTGTCCCTTGTGTGACAAGGAAGCGAGCAACTCTGCAGGGAGAGGGAGAGTGTCCCTCCCCTCCACCCCAAAATGGGGTCCCCTGGTGCTTGGCTGCCCTCAAGGTGCCCTGAAACATCGGTGCCGTGTTCCAGGACTTAGTGGTGCCCCATCATACTGAGCCAAAAAAAATCAGGAGCGAGATTTGTCCCTGTGAGTTTCCTACTGGACACCAGTCCCTAGCCATGTCAGCTCACCAAGGCAGAGTGGGTGGCAAGTGGGGTCCCCCCAGTTACCCAAACCAGGCTGCAGGCACCCACTCAGGGAGTCCTTAAAATTAAAATATATCAATCCATTTAAAGCATACTCAGAGAAAACATATAAGTCTGCACAAACCATACACACCATTAAAAACCACGTGCATCCACGGAAACCCTGTACATCCATAGAAAACACAGACATCCATATAGACCATATATATCCATACAGACCATATACATCCATACAGACCATATACATCCATATAAATCACATCAGCTCTAAGGAGCTCATAAATAGCCAGTAAAAAACCCCGAACCCCTGTTTCCCGTCAAAGCAGGGAGCAGGGAAAGGGTTTGCTGAAGGTCGCCGGGGTTGGCGGGGCAGGGGCGGGAGGGGAGCGGGAAGGTGGGAAAAGCACCGACCGCATCCCGGGAAAATAGTATTTGCCGTGTGTCACTACTCTGTAAAAAAATGCCTAAACGGGATTAGAGGCTTTGATGGCAGTTTCTCTCTGAAGTGAGCCAGCAAGAGGCACATGAAAGCTTTCAGCCCGTTCTGAAAATAGTCCTTGAGCCGTCCGCGTTTTGCCGGGAGAGCTCCCGGGGACGCACGGGGACTCCCGAGGGAATTTCGAGCTGGCTGCCGAGCGGAGGCTGGCGGGGGCAGCGCTGCCCGCTTCCCTCCTCTCTCCGCGCCCCGACCCGCGCCCGCGGCCCCGTTAATGGTTAACCCGCCCGGGTGGG
>VZTM01033751.1:487140-497767 GCA_013400555.1 Jacana jacana | reverse complement strand
TGGTGGTGGCGCTGGTGGTGGCGCGGGCGGCGGCGGCGGAGCTGGCGGAGGAGCTGGTGTTGGCCCTGGGGGCAGCCGAGGAGGAGGCAGCCGCCGTCGGGGCTTCCCCCTCGGGACCCGCTGCCTTCCATCGCGCCGCCAAGGTGAGGAGCGTGGTGATGGGGGGGGGGGCACAGAGAAAGGGGGGGCCCACGCGTGCCTGTGTGCGTGTCCCCAACCCCGAGGTTGTGTCCCCGTAGGCGTCGTGGCGGCTGCCCGGGCGCTACGTGGTGGTGCTGCGGGTGGGCAGCGGCGAGGCTGAAGTGCGAGGGACGGCTCGGGTGCTGCAAGCCCGGGCGGCTCGGAGGGGCTACCTGACCGAGCTGCTGCACGTCTTCCACCTCCTGCCCGCCTTCCTGGTGAAGATGAGCAGCGACGTCCTGGACACGGTAACGGGGAATGGGAGATGGGTCCCAGGGCGGGTGGTTGAAGTGGTGGGCACTCGTCCCCGGGGGGTGTCAGCCCTGGACCCGCAGCAGGGGGTAACAGGAGCTTTGCCACCATGGCGGGCACTGTGTCCGCTCCCCGCAGGCGCTGAAGCTGCCACACGTGGAGTACGTCGAGGAGGATGCCTATGTCTTTGCCCAGAGCATCCCCTGGAACCTGGGCAGGATCGTGCCACCACAGCCCAGTTCGGGTGCCTACAGCCCTCCCAGTAAGCACAGGGGCACAGGGGGAGGACTGGGGAGCGGGGGTTTGGGGAAGGATCAGTGAGCCCATTCCCTCTCTTGATCTTGGGGACACAGGAGCATCCCCCCCACCCTGTGGTGCTGTGGGGCTGGAGCCACGTTTTGGGAGCACCCCAGGTGGCCTGGGCTGACCATGATGATAGTTGCTTTTTCTCCTGATATCCCTGGTAGATAAAGGAGACCTGGTAGACATTTACCTGTTGGACACCAGCGTGCAGAGCACCCATCGGGAGATCGAGGGCAGGGTGCTTGTCACTGACTTCGAGAGCGTCCCCGAGGAGGATGGCACTCGCTTCCACAGGCAGGTGAGCCCTGAGGTGCCANTTGTGAGGAATGGGGTGGGGTGGGGTGGGATGGGGAGCAGGCTGGGGGGTTGCAAACCTGCTTGGGCGCGAGGGGCCGGGGCTTAAAACCGTGGCTGGTGCCTGCGCCAGGCCAGGAAGTGTGACAGCCACGGCACCCACANAGCACCCACCAAAACCTGGCCAGACTCCTGAGGCTTCCTGGGATAAGAGGGACATGTGGCTTGCGGCAAAATGCTGGGTAGGACATGGAGCAGTGGGAGCTGGGGTCCTTGGGGACCCTCAATATGGTCTATTTGGAGTGGTGGCTGAGCGGGACGGGGCTGCTTTCTGGGGACAGCAGTTGGGGGGGCATCAGTGTGCCTCACGGTGGTGCTGCAAGAGGGAATCGAGGTCCACGCCACATCCAGGGCCAGGACACATGCGGTGGGTGATACTGCTGCCCTGCATGGCTTTATCTGTCCCCTTTCTGCCAGCTTTTCTCCTGCACAGGGTGATTTTTTTTTATCTTCCCCCNGGAAGTGTGACAGCCACGGCACCCACACGGCCGGAGTGCTGAGCGGCCGCGACGCCGGCGTGGCCACGGGCGCCAACATCCACAGCCTCCGCGTCCTGAACTGCCAGGGGAAGGGCACCATCAGCGGGACCCTCATCGGTGAGTCACGGGTGCCCGGAGCCCCTCTCTTCACCGTGCCACCCTCCCTGCCCTGTCCCCCCCTGCGATAGCTTCCTGTCCCTCACGTTGTTCCTCCCAGGGTTGGAGTTTATCGAGAGGACACTGGATGCCCATCCCATCCCACCACCGGTGGTGCTGCTGCCCTTCGCCGGTGCCTACAGCCGAGCGCTCAACGCCGGCTGCCGGCGGATGGCACAGATGGGGGTGGTGTTGGTCGCAGCTGCCGGTAACTACAAGGACGATGCCTGCCTGTACTCACCAGCGTCTGAGCCGGAGGTATGAGCTGGGGTGGGGGGTTTCCTGAGGTTTGGGGACACGTGGGGATACGTTGCCACCTCCCCAGGCTCCTCCGTTCTCCAGCACCAGTGGGCTGGGGCCACGCATCCCATCCCCTCCACATCCCACCCCGGCAGGTCATCACGGTGGGCGCCACCAACAGCGAGGACCAACCCGCCTCCATCGGCTCCTTGGGCACCAACTTCGGCCGCTGCGTGGACCTGTTTGCCCCTGGGGATGACATCATTGGGGCCTCCAGCGACTGTAGCACGTGCTTCACGGCACAGAGCGGGACGTCGCAGGCAGCCGCACATGTGGCAGGCAAGATGGGCTACGGGGCAGCGGGCAGGGCTGGCCCTTCCCCTTGGTGGTGCTGGGCATGTGTCCAGGGTGTCAGGGCTGCCTGCACTGTGGACATCTTTGCACGCCACAGTTTTGGGATGTTTTGGCACATTTGGTGGGTGAAACTGGTGAGAGGCCTGGAGGATAAGTCTTATGAGGATCGATTGAGGGAGTTGGGATTGTTTAGTTTGAGGAAGAGGAGGCTGAGGGGAGACCTCATCGCTCTCTACAACTGCTTGAAAGGGCATTGGAGAGAGGTTGGTGCTGGTCTCTTCTCACGGGCAATGAGCGATAGAAGGAGAGGGAATGGCTGCAAGCTGCAGCAGGGTAGGGTTAGGCTGGACATTAGGAAAAAGTTTTTCACAGAAAGAGTGGTCAGTCAGTGGAATGGGCTGCCCAGGGAGGTGGTGGAGTCACCATCCCTGACTGTGTTTAAGAGTAGATTAGATGTGGTGTTGAGGGATCTGGTGTAGGGGAGAACTCGTAGAGTAGGGCTGATGGTTGGACTCGATGATCCCAAGGGTCTCTTCCAACCTAAATGATTCTATGATTCTATGATTTGGGAGCTGCAGAGCTCCTGCATCCCGTGTTGGGGGATGAAGGGCTGCAGCGATTCCTCCTGCCTGTCTCTGGAGCTGCACTGCTCAGGGGAGCCGTGTGTAGGTGGCTGTGTGTCCCCTGGTCCTCATGGTGTCCCCCGTGGCTCTCGGCAGGCATCATCTCCATGCTGCTCAGCGCCGAGCCCCAGCTGAGCCTTGCCGAGCTCCGGCAGCGCCTCCTGCACTTTGCCACCAAGAACGTCATGGACACGGCCTGGTTCCCTGAGGAGCAGAGGCTCCAGACACCCAACAGCGTGGCTGGGCTGCCCGCCCGGCTGGGCACAGGTAAAGACCTCGGCTGCCCGCTGAGTTCCTGGCCAAACTCTGCCCTCACCAGGGAAAGAAGTGCCTGGGTGAAGGCATGGCAATGTTGGAAGGACATGTTCCTCCCCAAAGCTGTGCTGGGGGTGGTGGAGCCTGAGCAGGGCTGCACGTAGAGGGTAGTGGGGAGTCCTGCCACCTCCTTGGCCTCCTGGGGTGTGCTGTGTGCTCTGGGGGTCCACCCCACCATTGATGGCATCTGCCCCCATTGCAGACGAGCAGCTGTACTGCCGCTCAGTGTGGTCAGGGCGCTCGGGGCTCACCCGTCACGCCACGGCCGTGGCTCGCTGTGCCGACGCCGAGGAGATGCTCAGCTGCTCCAGCTTCTCCCGCAGTGGCAGGCGGCTGGGGGAGCACATGGAGGTGAGCAGGACATGCCAAGACATGAGTCTTGTCACCCCCTGGGGTGCCCACTGGCCTAGGAAGGGCACCCCCAAACACCCCCTGGTGACACTGTGCTGCCCCGGCTGCAGGACAAGGATGGGCAGAAGCAGTGTGTGGCCCACAACGCTTTCCGGGGCCAGGGTGTTTACGCCATCGCCAGGTGCTGCACGTGGCCCAGGGCTGAGTGCCGGATCAACGCCAGCTCCCCAGTGGCCCAGGGGGCCGGCTGCTCCCTGCGGGACCATGTACTGACCGGTAATGCCCCACGCAGCAGGTTACAGAGGTGTAAGGTCAGGCCAAGGTTGTTTCTTCCAGAAAAACTTGGGGACTGAGCTGGGGGGTAAAAAGGTGGATGTGAGAGCTGGGGTGACAGGGAAGAGGGACGTGGGAGGGCTGGAGCTCTGCTCCTATGAAGACAGGCTGAGAGAGTTTGGGTTGTTCAGCCTGGAGAAGAGAAGGCTCCAGGGAGACCTTATAGAAGCCTTCCAGTACCTGAAGGGGCTGCAGGAGAGATGGGGAGGGACTCTTGATCAGGGAGTGGAGCGATGGGACAAGGGGTAATGGCTTTAAACTGGAGGAGGGAAGATTTATATTAGGTATTGGGAATAAATGCTTTCCTGTGAGGGTGGTGAGACACTGGAACAGGTTGCCCGGAGAAGCTCTGGCTGCTCCATCCCTGGAGGTGTTCAAGGCCAGGCTGGATGGGGCTTTGAGCGACCTGGTCTGGTGGGAGGTGTCCCTGCCCATGGCAGAAGGGCTGGAACTAGATGATCTTTAAGGTCCCTTCCAACTCTAACCATTCCATGATTCTACAGCATGTTCTGCATTCATGGAGACAGGAAGGCTCAGGGCTCAGCGGGGACATCCCTCAGCACTTGTGTGTGCACTGGGATGCTCCTGCAGCCACCCCACACTGACAGCCCATCTCCCCTTGGCAGGCTGCAGTTTCCACTCTCCTGCTGCAGCGCTGGGTGGCAGTGGCAGACCCGTGGTGGAGCCAGGGAGTGGGCCCAGCCACTGTGCTGGTGGGACAGAGGTGGCGGCACATGCCTTGTGCTGTCCTGCTGCCAGCCTCGAGTGCCGGGTGAAGGAGAACATGTCTACGGGCTCTGCGGAGAAGGTAGGAATGGTATAGGTGTCTCCATTGTGGTGTTGTCATCGCCTCTGCTTGTCCCTCTGTCACCCTGATGGTCGGGTTGGGTTAGCTTTGGCATCTCATTGTGGCCACCCCAACACCAACCTTCTCTGGTATCCCTAGCTGGTGTCCAGTGGCTCAGTGTGACACTGGCCACATTGCCCTGAGCCCCGGGGACAGACAAACCCTCGATGATGTGTGGAGGATGACCTCTTCTCTGTCATTAGGTGATGGTGACCTGTGATGACGGCTGGACACTGACAGGCTGTAATGCCCATTCCCAGAGCCCTGGCACCATGGGAGCCTATGCCGTGGATGATACCTGTGTGGCAGCCAGCGTCCCGGGCAGCAGCGTGGCCATGGCCATCGCCATCTGCTGCAGGAGCCAGCAGTAGGGATGGGCTGAGCCAGAGATGTGGCTACTCTGGCTTGGTCTAGCAGGGACAGACTACTCACTGGACCTCTATATGGCTGGATTGGTATGTTCCCATCCACTCCTGGGATGGCCTATAGTCCAACATGTGTCTCTGATGACCTCCGTGCTTGGGCTCCTGTGATGGTGGGCTTGTCACCTTCTCGCTCACAGTGGGGACCAAGACCCAGGGTGGCTCTGGAAGAGGTCTCCAAGCAGCCAGAGCCCTGTCCCATCCCAGGAGTCACCTCAGCATCCCTTCCCCACCAGGTCTTTCTAGCAACACCCCGCCTGTACGAGCCCTCTTGAGGCCCTTTGTGCTGTCACCCAGCACAGGACAAAACCAGCCCCTTTTAGAAAAAAATAATAATATTGTGAGGATTGCTCCTTTCTTTCCTGGTTAGTTGCTCATTAGATGTCAGCTAATGCTGCTTAGCACCTGGAAAATCATAGTTTAGCTATTTTTGGACAGTTTTATAATTGCCTACTCACGTACCTAAGAGACTTCTTTACTTTTTAGTCGAGTGTAAGGGCTATAGATTAAACAGTCTTCTTGTTTAATTAGATTTTAATCTGCATTGCTACAGTCAGCTACTGCTTTGTTAGTGGTTTTCTGTTGTCGTTAAGTTAAAGTTAATGATCTGCTGGTGGTGTGTGCTGCTTTAACAGTTTCCCTTTCAGCTCGTCCCAAGACACCCAGAACTGGCAACACTTCCTTTTTAAACAAAAAGGAAAAACAAAAAAAAAAAGGAAAAGCTTTCATAGTACCTTAGTTTTTACATTTGTACCTTGAATATTTATTTGGAATTTTATAAATAAACATTTTATAAATGTCTTTTTAAAATAAAACTCATAGACCACTGCTCAGTAACTTACTATCCATCGTCTGCTCCACCTACATGCCCAGGGGGAGCCAGCCTGGGAGGGGACACCTGTCTGGCAGGGATGCTGCTCCCCCCAGATGAGCTCTGTGTCCTCAGCCACAGGCCACCACCCTTGGTTCTGACCCCTGCCTCGGGTAGGAGGTGACCCTGGACTACTGCTGGCATCCTCAGAGGTCAGGGCAACTCAGCGTGGCCAGGACCAGGGGCTGAGCATTGTTGTCCCACACACACCCAGGAGCAGAAGTTTGTTTTTCAAACAGTGTTGGAAGGACAAGAGCTTCCAGTTACGGAAACAAAACCCTCCCCCAGCTCTGGGGAATGTGCCCTTGTGCTTTTTGTTGCTGTTGCTGCCAACATCAGGCTTCACTGGGTAAGAGCCAAAGCCCTGGAAAGCAGATGGAGCAGAGATGCCCAGCAAGCTGCCCACCAGCAGAGAAAGTCTGAGAGACACCAGAAGCCACCAAAGTTGGGTCTTGCTTTTTTCTGGGGGGGCTGATCAGCAGCCTCCTGGTACTACCATAGGTAATTTGTGCCGGGTTACCTGAGGATAGATGAGAAAAAACAAAGCTCGATAGCACAAGCACCAGGTTAAACTGGCAAACTTTGGCTATTTCCTAGTATATTCTCCTTAAAAAGCCCCCTAAAGATGTGTTACCCCAGCTCTGACTGGCAGGAGAAGACAGAGACCCAGTAGGAAGCACCACCTTGAAAGGTTTAAACTATTCCTAAAGACGGCAAAGGCCCAACCCTAATCCAAACACATACCATTGTTGTGGCTTCAGCCACATTTACCAAAAACAGACTGGCAGATGGCCCTTCCTCCATCCCAAAAATAAAGGAGAGGAAGAGGATAAGGAGATTTACAAGTTTAGAATAAACTAAACTACTTTAATGACGTATTAGTACTAAAATTAAAAGAAAATAATGAAATAGATACAATATATACAAAACCGCATCGAGCTCCCAGGATGATGATCACACCACCAGCAGCATCAGGAAAAGTCCCAGATTGGACTGGGTGACCGACAGGAGCTGGATTCCAGATCTGGAGTCAGGAATGCTCGGATCAGGGTCAAAGGCAGATGAATAGACAGGGTCCTCCTCAGATGTCGGCCATCAAAGGAGGAGAAATTACTCTGATCCCTCAGCTTTTCTACTGAGCATGATGCGGATGGGATGGAATACCCCAGCTGGTCAGTTTTGGGTCACCTGTCCTGTCCATTCCTCCCTACAGCTGGGACCCCTCTACACTTTTCCACTTCCAACCCTCCAACGGGGCAAATAGCGAAATTCCCTGCCCTTGGCTGTTCTAGCAATATGTCTAAGCCAGGGCCTCTCTGCTCACCCACCATTCCTTGGTCTAATCAGGTCTTACCACTGCCAGAGTGAAGAGTTTCTGAACAACCTGCTGGTCATTTCAGAGCTGAGTTACAAGGGGCCCAGCTGAAAAAGTGAAAGTGTAAAACAGGAAATTGGTTTTGTTTTACCTCAAACCAGGACAACCATGTAATTACAGCCCCCAGTTTCAATCAGCTATAACCTGAATTTTGCACAGAGGGGAGGGAAAAAAACCACACAACTAAAACAAAACCCGAAAAACCCAAAGAACCCAAAGTTCAGAGCTCCTGAACACTCTGACAGAGCTGGTGATTTTTCAGCAGGCTGTAAGCTCTCGGAATATTTCACCTCTGCCGCCTTCCCTGCGAGGGGAGACTTGGCNTTTACCTCAAACCAGGACAGCCATGTAATTACAGCCCCCAATGTCCCCTCACCCACCAGCTCCCAGCAGAAGGGGCAAGCACGTTCCACGCACAGTAAACCAGACAGAGCTCAGTCCAAGCCTGCGTGAGCCTGATGGAAGGCTTCAGTATGAAAAGATCAGCCCTGGCATAGCATCTTGCTCATGGGTGGGCAGAAAAGCCTCCCTCACCCAGGAGGAAGCAGCGCTGATGCCAGGTACGGCTGGGGACAGTCCCATCAGCTCACCACAATAGCCAGTCAGAGAATGGTTTGGGTTAGAAGGGACCTGCCATGTCATTGAGTTCCAACCCCCCTGCCATGGGCAGGGACACCTCCCACCAGAGCAGGTTGCTCAAAGCCCCATCCAGCCTGGCCTTGAACACCTCCAGGGATGGGGCAGCCACAGCTTCTCTGGGCAACCTTATTCCAGTGTCTCACCACCCTCTCAGGAAAGCATTTCTTCCCAATATCTAATATAAATCTCCCCTCTTCCAGTTTAAAGCTGCTACCCCTCATCCCATCACTCCACTCCCTGATCAAGAGTCCCTCCCCATCTCTCCTGTAGCCCCTTCAGGTACTAGAAGGGGCTCTAAGGTCTCTGTGGAGCCTCCTCCAGGCTGAACAAGCCCAACTCTCTCAGTCTGTCCTCACAGTGCCAGCTGCCAGCGGAGAACACAAGCTGGGTCATGCCTGAAACGTAACAAAAATCTCAGAAGAGAGGACAAGGGGCACCCATCAGGAAGGTGAGCAGGGTAAACCATTCCACTGACAATGGCAGGAGAAGAAACCCCTCGCTGATACCAATCCGAGAGCCCACCAGAAGGTAGCACAGGGCAAGGATANTCCCCATCTCTCCTGTAGCCCCTTCAGGTACTAGAAGGGGCTCTAAGGTCTCTGTGGAGCCTCCTCCAGGCTGAACAAGCCCAGCTCTCTCTGTCTGTCCTCACAGTGCCAGCTGCCAGCGGAGAACACAAGCTGGGTCATGCCTGAAACGTAACAAAAATCTCAGAAGAGAGGACAAGGGGCACCCATCAGGAAGGTGAGCAGGGTAAACCATTCCACTGACAACAGCAGAAGAAACCTCTCGCTGATACCAATCTGAGAGCCCACCAGAAGGTGGCACAGGGCAAGGATACACAGGGGCACAGCTCCAGGGGGAATGAAGCTGCTTGGATTTACTCTGGACAGGAGGCAAAAAGGGCAGAGCAGGGCAACATCTCAGAGCTAGTCACCTGCAGGACAGCCTGGCCTGAGAAGGTTTGAGATGAGGAGGATCAACAAGAGGACGGCGTAGGGGCGTAAGCGCAGTCTAAAGATCACACCCATTTTCTGTGAAAGGAATAACTTTATTCCATTGACCAGGAATCCCAAGACTGTTCATCAAGACTGCCTATTTTTTTTCCAGTGCCAAATGTCTATGTATTAATGGGACAGTATCTCCCTGGCTGCTCACAGGCAGGCTGAGGCTGCTCCTCACCGAACGTTTTGTAAGCTGTATAAAAACATTTTCATCCAAAAAAGATTGGCAGTAAAAATTACAACATAGAAATGCATCACAATTTACACAAAAACTAGTTTTTGTTGAACTCTCATTTTCCAAAAAAATAATCTTCAGCAGGTTCAAATGACAGCAGCTGGAAACAAACAAAAAATAATAATAAATCGACCAGGTATCATCTTATTGCAAATGATAAACCACTGACTTTGTACAAGCGTGAGCAGAACCATGAAAAAGTTTGTATTGGTTTCAAGTATACAGTGGTGATGAGCCATCCTGAGGGCAATTCTCTTAAATCAACGCTTCTCTCTGGGGCCTGTGGAAATCGAGGACGTTGTTTCCATAGGAAATAACAGGAACCTGAAGTGACGAGTGGTGCCAACCCATAGGAACATTTACCAGCTTCTTCCCTCACCATCACCGCTGTCTACTGACTTCTCTTGACGATTCATGACCCAGTAAGGAAGTACCAGGGATGGGGGGGAAGGAAGAAAAGGGGGTGGTGGTGGTGGGGGGTAGGCGGAAGAAACGGTTTGTTTGTTTTTTTCCAAATTGATTTAAAGCATCGCTTTTCAAACGTCCCAGCACGTTATCAGAAACGTTTATGAAATGCTGAACACACCTGAACACACCACAGCACCTGGGGAGGTGAAAAGAAAGCCAGAGGTTCGCTACACCACCACCCTCCCCCTCCCCTCCGCTCCCTTGGCCCCCGTGAGGCGGGACAAGGCCTCTCTCAACCCGCCCTAAGTTAATCGAGCCGGAAGAGCTGAAACCGGGTCAGGTGGGTGACTTCCAACAGTGACACGACTGGTTCATCTCAATATTAGTGCACAAGAGTGAAAAGCTGTCGTCTGCTGCTCGCCTCGGCAACAGAGTATGTAAAAAGAAAACCAAAATAAAAGAAAAATAAAAAGCAAAGGAAAAAAAAAAGAGGCACTTTTTGGCTAGTTGTGCCTTTAACTTGGCAAATTTACCTATTCTGGAGGTACCCAGGCACTCCTTAAGATGTCCCCCCGTTTCTGTGCATGTTTGTTTATATATATTTTTTTCTTTAAAGTAAGGCAGAATCCATAAATAAAGGCAAAAAGCAGTGCAGAAAACGTGACAAACGCAAAATGTACAAAAGGCAAAGAGTTAGTTGGCACGAAAGAAGCTGGTAGCCAGAGCCAGAAACCACTGAACCAACCACACTTGACACGGAAAACCAAGCCGTGCCCAGATCGTGCCAGCTGCTTTCCAGTTGTGTTCACGAGCAAAATCAAAAGAGCTGTGAGATCTCAGACGTTGCCTGGTCAAGTGAAAATATGAAGCCAAATCATTCTTCCCC
>VZTM01033751.1:440209-471394 GCA_013400555.1 Jacana jacana | reverse complement strand
ACTATTAAAAGAAGGGTGATGTTGGTTCGTAAGACAAGCTGAAATCAAGCCCAGTTGTTTATAACCAATACTTTGACTATAAATTCTGAGATTTACAGAGCTTGTTTCCTCCTGGGGCAGGAGCAGAAGAGCATTGACCTATTCAAGACATGAAGCATGATGAAGATGAGAGCTTTTCACCGTGTCATTTACAAATCACACAGCGTCGTCTGTAAACACAGTAGGAGCCATTAGGTGGAGACAACCAGCAGGATCACTGGTGACGGTGGGGGGAACAACTAACCTTCTCCTGATAAAGCAAGGCACTGTCGAGGGTTTTTTCAAGAATAGTGGCTACAGCAACTCGCACCTCTCTCACGCTGCACTCCAGGAGGAAAGTCCTGGAAGATAAAAGGCGAAGCTGCAAAGAGAACTGGAATCAACAGGTACACACGGTTTCTACCATTAAATGCGGTGGTTATTACTATAAGAAGGGGAACAGTCGGGATACTTCTTGTATTGTACTTCTGTGGATAAGCTTTAACTTCATTTTCCTGCACTCCTGACCGTCATTGCAATATTTTATGCATATTCATTCAAATAACAAAAGAGCTAAACCAAAAAGCTATCACAGAATCTTGTCCTTCAATACAACTTCAAAGATAAAATTTTTTTACACTGACACATCCCTCTAAGTGTGTCAGTTCTCCAGGAATTTGCCTTAGGTGTTTTCAAAACAGTGATTATCTGATCTTGAGCTCACTGAGAAAAATTCTTTCCAGTTTATCTATGATCTTTGTCAAGTAAGAATTTATCTTACCCAAAACACTTTTACCACCTTCTCCTTTCCCACCACTTGGAGGAGTGACTAGATAGAATCTTAAGCACATTCCAAGGCACTTCACTGAATTAAACATCTACATCCTCCTCCACACAGATTCATGGAATCATTCAGGTTGGAAAAGACCTTGGGATCATCGAGTCCAACCATCAGCCCTACTCTACAAAGCTCTCCCCTACACCAGATCCCCCAACACCACATCTAATCAACTCCGAAACACAGTCAGGGATGGGGACTCTAATACACTGCACTCTGTTATTAGATTTTCAGAGTTACTTAGAAAGTGGAACTCAGTCAACATAGACAACTCTTTGGGAATATACCAGCATAGGAGAGATCATGTTCCTGGGAAGCTTTATCCATACACGAGACAAAACAGCCTATGACAAAATTACCAGTACTTACTTTACAAGCTCCCGGCCCTCTGGCCCGACGAAATATTCAACTAGCCACTGACAAGCATCAACGCTTTTGGAAAGCAGTGCATCTATGGTGGCAATCCATTCTTCTGTATCAGCCCTTTCACAAAACAGGGACAACCATCAGCAACGAGAGAGGAAAAAACTCACCCTCCAAAACTTTAAGCCATGTGTCTTTTTTTGCCAAATAGAAAGAATTTTGACTTTAATTGAGTATACATTAGGTGGCTTAGGGAAAAAAAGAACCGAACAAAAAACCTCAGAGAACCATTTTGGAAACTACTGTTTTTAAATCCATTAAAACTTTTCCATGCCCAAACCACTACCACCAAAAATGACTGACAGCTGGGAGAGACAGTAAAACTCAGATTTCTTTGCAATGGGATTTCAATGCAAAGCAGAAAGGTATTGGTACTCCTGTGCTTTAAGTGTAACAAGCAGGAAAACCTCAGAATGTGTTGTTACAGCCCCGAGAACAAGTCCTTACCTGAGTTTCTTCTTGGTTCTGAGATAGGTTTGGAAGAGGAACTGGACTGCCAGCTGTAAGCTCACCTTTGCCATGCAGGGATAATAAGGATGCTTTACCTTAGTCTGAAAGAAAGAAACATCAAACTTGCTTCAGAGCAGAAGCATGCAGGCAGCACACACGCCGTGCTCTTAAACACATCAGTGGGTTCTATCCAAGAAGTTTACTTCATTTGGAAAAACAGTAAAACCAAGCCTTGTTCTGTGCTAAAAAACAGTTTCTGGCGCTGACTATGCCAGTTAAAAATATGCTAAAAAACAAGAATAAACTTGCTGTAAACCCCACTAATAAGTTTAACAACTGCTGGTTTGTTCACCGCTCCATTTAGAAAAACTTCATTAGTAAACTGTGTTTCCAATGGAAGTATCAACTTTGAGGTGACCAACACGAACTTTTGGATCTTCCATACAGAAAAGAATTTCTCTCCCCTTAGAGCTCAGTTTGCATCATCAAAAAAGGTGTTCAGAAGTTTCATGATGACACAGTGACGTTTCTCCCACTGCTAGAACAGGAGGCCGGAGTCAACTTTGAGACAGATGTTATCAGCGTGAAAACTTATTGGAGACAATGAGTTACTTGGCTGGAAAAACAAAAATCAAGTCAATCCTTCCCTTCCAGTTTTCCCTCAGAGCTTCTGTGGCTGTTTCCTTCCAACATACCCTCAGCACTCTAGGATGAAAATCCAGGTACTTACAGCATTCAGTGAAGCTAAGGACAGAACAAAGCTGAAGTAGTCACTGCTGTACACATCTCTGTTCTTCATAAATTTCAAGTTTTCATCTCTCACCATCTGTAAAAGAGGGCAAAAAAAAACCCTTAAGATGTCATCAAAGTATATTTCTCTAAAATTGCACTTGTTACATAAATATGTGTGCTGTTTAGAAACCGTTGTCAGGCCTATTCTCTGAACGCTCTGAATTGCTACTTCTGTGGAGTGGAAAATACATACAGGAAACGAGGCAGACTTGTATAAACCAGGGACTTTTTTCCAAGTACATTACAGAACACAACAGAACAGGTGAGAGGCTTAATTATTTGGCTATTAAGGGAAAAAAAAAAAAAGGGAAGAAGTTGCTAAGTTCTATTTTTTCCTTGCTTTTAATAAAAAAGCTAAGAGAAGATCTTTCAAACCTCACTTAGCAAATTTACATGTACAGAGCAAGGAGCCCTGACACAATTACAAGCTGCAGCCACAACAACATACTTAAATGCCAAGCCCCTTTGTTCCAAATGAGATTTTGCTGAAAGACACTCAATAAATTCAAGCCAAGTTCTGTCTATTGTAATACAACAACCCTGGATACAAGAAGGCTTAAGGTGACTATTAATACCCTGATACAGCTCACGTGGAGCCCATGCAGAGCCTGCAGTTTATTCTGACTGCGTACATGCTGAAGGCTCTCTGGCACTTGTGCAGATCAGCAGGAAGGTCAAATATATACAATGTTGTGTCCTTTCCTGTATGGACCAGAGCTGCAGGCCTGCAGACTGAGATCTTCCTCTTCTGACAGATAAACCATATCCAGGTTCTGCCATCCTCTCTCTGCTCTGCCAATGCCGCTGTATCTCTGTTTCCAGTCCTAACTTGCAAAGTTGCCTTCAACATCCTTGTCTTTCCCTTTGAGAACATACTCAGTACCCAAAAGCTAACACACACAAACAGAATTGAAGCTGGGTTTAAGTTTCTTTCTCCTCCTTTTTACATTCTTGTCAACTCAAGAACTAGAGGACTGTAATTTGCCATCTTCTCTATTCTTCCTCAAGTGTGCTTCAAATGAAGCACCTTCTCTGCTCTCACCTCTCCCTGCTTGTGTGCTGACTGCTGCCACTGCCTCACGTTTGACTGATTTGCCTGAAGCTTCTTCAAAGCAAGGAAAAACGGGTCAGTTTTGTGAGAAGGGACAGCAAAACTTACAACAAAGCATCACTGAGCACCTCGGTAATATCTTTATGTCAGAATCCAGAATTATTTTATAGCTCTGCTTTCAAGAAAGGATTTGCTTTATGGCCACCTTCAGAGTTACTGTGTTTCTCTCACTCGGTGTTTGCATTTCCTGTAAGTAGGATTTTAGTTGCTACATTAGGAGTGCTCTACCTGGTATATTCTCACAGGCATTTTCTCTACAAAAAGCCCCTTTTTTTCTCCTTTTCGAACCAGCTTGGTCAAGATGGAGAGGCGGTCACTGTTGGGCCTGTGGGGTCGAGGTGATGACTGGGGTGAAATTTCTGGTGAAGATGGAGCAGATCTGAAATACAGACAAGCTCAAGGTGAATGATGAAATCCTGTGACAAATCTACAGTTCAAGTTGAAGATTACATTTGGTGTCCTGGGGTTTTAAGATGAATTTAGATGACAGTCTACATACTTCTCGAGGCTGTCAGTCAGCCTGAACTTCTTACTGCAATAGTGACAGCAGCATGGAAGAGGGAAGTATAAAAGCAGTAAACAACTATTCATTAAGCAGCTTAAAAACCAAACCAAACCAACAGAAGGGTCAATATACTCCTTTGTCAAACAGGAATTCTTCATTTCTTAGTTCTGGAGATGGGGTCCGGCTAGCAACCTAAGAGAAACCCTTAGAGACACAAGAGGCACTTACAACGAGAGGTCCTCGGCTTCTTGACGCACAACACTCACTCGACTTTTCTTTGGTAGGACTGGAGAGTTCTGATCAGACACTCTCTGGTAAAACAGCATGTAGGCGTTCCAGTAGCGCCGGCGCACGTCGGGGTAGGGGTTGGCTGAGGGGAGAAAAGGCGTTTGATGAAGCCCTTCCAAGGTTTAGTACCTGCTTCATTCCTGAGGGAAGCGGAACCGGGCATACAAGTAACGTGCACCATGGCAGCATCAAGTTATTTGTCAGACCAGAACCTCAGTCTCTCTTAGCAAATAACAAAAGCCTGAATTCTAAAATGTTTCTGCAAAAAGCATGTGTATTTTCAAAAGATAACGATCAGAATGATGAAACAAGTGCACGTTGGTGAAAATGTATTTGGAATGAAATCCTTAGAGCATGGAAAAGTTTAACTATATGATACCACACCATGTTCTATGCACAGTCATTTTCACTAGCCTAAAATAAGGCCTGGGATTTTTTTTGGGGGGTGAGGAGTAGTTCTGATGTTTGTTTTGTTTTTTTTTTAATAAAAGGTGCCATTTTACTTTTGAACCTCCTCTGCTACTCAGTCTATAAAGTGCTGAACAGTCTATAAAGTACTATAAAGTGCTGAACAACAGTGACTATGTCTCATTCAGTGTCAGGCCGTACACCAGCTGTTATGTCCTTCAGTAAAGAGACAATTTTAGGAAAATACCTGCCTCTGAAGGACTTTTAGGCCAAGTCACTCCAAGAAGATACGATGGACTGAGCTCTCTCTCTACTGCAAACCACTATGAAATAGAAAGCTAATGTAAATCATTCTGTACGCCTGCTTACATTGATCATAGACTTTAGGTCTATACTCTCCACCGAAACACTCGTATTCCAAGGTTTCATCAGTTAGATCAAATTCTTCCACAACGGTGTCGTTGAATTTATACCACTTTCCTCTTCCACATCCCCTGTGATCAAAACAGAACAGAAACAGAGTTACTTGGTTGTCTAGTAAAAAACAACCAAACCACCATGAATGCTCTAGAAATGACAACTCACATCTGTTTTGACAGCAAACAGGAAGCTTAGTGCCATTAAGGTCAAAGTTACATTTTAAAAGAGTGAGGTCGATTAAAACTACGAGAAGCACGTCACCTGCAAGCGTCATAGGAAGCCCTCAAACTGCAACACAAGGCATGTAAGAGTTCTTGAGACTTCTACAGTTTGTGTTACTGTCTTAATACCCACAATGCTGGGTGTCACCTCACTGTACCTCCCCAAAACAAGCAGTCTTTCCACTGCACTCGACACCCCCCAACAAATCTCCTCGGCCATTACCTCCTGTCCTTTATAAAGGAGTAGTAGTGCCCTGCATGTGCCTGGCCACTGTGAACAATGACACCAACAAGCTCGTAGTTTTCCGTAGGAGCAACTTTCTTCCGTGGGGAGCCACCCCCTCCTTGATCTGTGTTTCTGCCGTTGTCCCCCACTTCTGAGGAGGAGTCCTGGCGAGCCATCCCTGACACAGTGTAAGGTTCCATGTTCAGCATCCAGGGAAACTGTTTGCAGAGACATTGCAGGTTAAACGAGAGATTGTGTTGTGCACGTGCTTAGTGAAATTCTATGAGAACAAATTCTAAATTCAATGAATTCACACACTGGGAACATCAAAAGAGAACACAGTCCTTCAACTTTTGATCCTTATGACAGAAGTTAAATAAAATGTATTTATGAAGAGGTTTTTGCTCTTGCTTTCTGACAATGCTGCAGTCAAAGAAAGCTCTAAGGAAAAAATACTTATTTTCTGTAGCATGATCGTGCTATAAATGTACCATGTACTCAAAATCCCTGTAACAAAACGTGGGGGAAAGAAAGAAGAATGAACAGGAAGAGTGAGAGACCACTCCACTGAGCAGCAGGGTGTGGGGGCGTGTGTGCCACAAAGAAAAGCTTCCTTACCCTTATTTGTTCATCATATTTAATAGAACGGCCGCTCTCCCAGTCAAAGCCAAATCTCATCAGGTGAATCACCAACAGGCTCGGTAAGACCTTAATGCACGTGCGCTTCACTGTAGTTCTCTTAAACAAGAGAAAAATAACACCACCTCTATCTATACATCTCAAGCATTCTGTAGCACTATCCTACAGATGTGCAACTCCAGTCTCAGACTAATGCATGATACAGCCACAGGAGGCAGGATGACCATAATGCATACAGATAGGGTACCGTCAGAGGGATTACAGAGGGGACTGGGATGTTACAGAACATTTTACCATCCTTCTGGATATTAAGTCTACAATATGAGTTACAAGGAATGAAGAATGCTGTCTGCCTGGATTTAACCTTTTGATTATGTCTTCAGCACAGAAAGCACCAAGCAGTATGTAAGCACGGCTTACACAACCACACAACACTTCAGAAGGTATCAAGCTACTGCTGAATCTTCTTTCACACATATTAAGAACTAATACCTTTTCTTTGCACTTTTCACAGTAGTATGCATTGCTTCCTTCCAGAACTTCTCCTCTAACAAACTGATCCAGTGATATTTCCAGACTTTGACACGAAGTCACACCCAGGTTGAGGGCCATAAAGGCTTCCTCCCGCTCATACCTAAATTCAAGAAGAAAAAAAAACCCTAAGTCAAGGCATTGACAGAACAACCTACTCAACTTGCATTAACAAGCCATATGCTTAGGAAGGAATATTACATTTGCCCCATAGCTATCATAGAATCATTTTGGTTGAAAGAGACCCTTGGGTTCATCGAGTCCAACCATCAGCCCTACTCTACAAGTTCTCCCCTACACCAGATCCCTCAACACCACATTTAATTGACTCTGAAACAAAGTCTGGGATGGTGACTCCACCACCTCCCTGGGCAGCCCATTCCACTGACTGACCACTCTCTCTGGGAAGAATTCTTTCCTAATGTCCAGCCATTGACAGCTGTGATGCTCACAAAGGTGTATGTCTCTACCTTCTTGTACAGTTTTGACCTATGTATTTTGATAGTTATGGGAGCACATAATTTGGTAGCTAAAACACTAAAATCAACATCACCTGTGAGGACAGTCCTTGCAGATCTTCTGATCAGAGAAGATTCCTTGAAAAGTATTCTTGAATACTTGGTCTCTTCCTATTTTCTGTTGGAGATGTAAAGTTAGACATCAGGTGGACATATTGCAGAGTGAAAGACCAAGGAAGCAATAGGAATTTTAAGCTTCTGAATACTATGTAGATTATAAAATAAACCAAATGGCTCTCTGCCTTCTTTTCTGAAGAACAAAGGAGGATGAGAGAAAAGGTACCAAGGAGATGCATATAAACAAGGAAAGAAATCTCTGAGGTTTTTACCTTGAGGTACTCATCCATTTGATCTATAAGACTAGTGAAGAACTCGTAAGCATCCTGCTGCTCTCTAACATAAAGTTCCTTGTTCCACATCTTGAAAATCTATATAAAGTATAAAAATAAAAAGGTAGTTGTTTCATATACATATCACTGAAGGAAGTGATTTTTTAAAAATAAACTTATCATTCTTTTATTTACTTTTTTCCCCTAATATTTACTTATTATTTTATTTCTAGAAATTTTGCAATGAGAAAAGCCTGAATAAATGATTACTTATTAATTAGGAAAGTGCATATTTAAAAAAAACCCCATGTAATACCTTCCAAAAATTCTCAGGTACATAATACTGTAGCTTGCTTTCCATCAAGTGACCAAAAAGCGACTGAACTTGATAGAACACATTGTCATCTGGATTGTCGGTATCATCATCAATGGACAGCAAGGCCTGGAAGGAAACAAGTAACCTTATAAAACTGGTTCTTGGCCAAATTATTACACAGTAAGTTGTCACAACACACATTACAACAACTGATACGTTTATTGTGTGTATATACTCATGCACATTCACAGAGTTTTATTTTGAATTTAAACCATTCATTTAAAAATGGTGCTCAAATGAATTTGCAGTTCAGGTGACAGTGATTACAAAAAGAGGACTTTACTGGATGTCAAACCAGTTCCTACCTCTGGGAGACCAGGCTGCATATAGAGCTGCTGGAATACGGCGTTCATGTAACAAGTGGCACCACCATTCTTCAGTCCCACAAATCCTGAGGTGGAGCGACTATCCACTGGTGGGAGATACTAGAACAATAGACATTTTTTGTGCCAGTTAAGTTATAAAACATGTAAGTCTCCAACAACATACTATAGGTTTTAGAATGACCTTTATGTAAGCTGTTAAGAGCAGTCTAATGGAAAGCCAGGAATATACATTCTGAAAGATCACAAAAGAGCTATATCTGGCCATTTATATATTGAACACTTTAAACAAGGCTGTTAAACATGGCCTAAAATATACCTAAGTAACACTGGTGGTATTTAGAAAATACTTCTTTCTTATCCAGATAATAACTCACAGCAGTATTTGCTTCTAAGGAAGACCAAATAGGTCTGCATTTAGTCACTTTACACTGAAGAACACGGAAGTTCCATGAATGAAGCACTTCAGTAGACCATACACCGTACTCCAAACCACACTACTACAAATGAAAAAAGGCTTCTTGCTTACATCAAACTCCTTGGTAAGGGCAGGGTCGCACTGGTGATGCATGGAAAGCAGCTCTTTTGTGATGAGCTGGAGGTTGGAAGGTGAGCTATCAGCCAGCATTACTAACACCTCATACGCAGCCAATCGGCTATCGGCTGTGCTGCACCTAAAAAGAAAACCACATTTGAGATCTCTCTGGTAGATGACTCGATTATT
The DNA here is from genome assembly GCA_013400555.1 of Jacana jacana. Classification (NCBI taxonomy): domain Eukaryota; kingdom Metazoa; phylum Chordata; class Aves; order Charadriiformes; family Jacanidae; genus Jacana; species Jacana jacana. The sequence goes on along the minus strand of VZTM01033751.1, from coordinate 462,254 downwards.
TCTAATTCCAGAAAGCCACATTACTCAGAACAAGTGACAATTAATATTCAAAAGGAACACTTTAAATGATAAAACAGTCCTGAGAGACTGCAGAGTGCTATTTTTTTTGTCCTTTCTTGGGGAAGGGGGAAGAAAAGAATCAGAACAGCAGCAGCAGAAACGCTCCTTTAAATAAGCCTCCCTTACCGACATGCAGATACCTGCTGTTAACATTCAGTACCAAAGAAAAGTGGGTGCCCTGAAAAGGTTGCACAGAATTGGTTGTGCATCTGAGGACAAACAGACAGACACTCTCTATCACTGTAACACTGATGGAGACACAATAACTGCTTTACAGGGAGATAAGCTTTGAAAGAGCAGGACCAGGTAATTCACTTGCTACAAGAGCTGACCTTAGACCTAAGCTGTGTTAGACCAGTACAAAACACTCAGCTCTTTTCAGTGCATCAACACACTGGCCCTTTCTTCCCCAGGCCACAGAAAAGGCTGTATTGACTTTAAGCAAACAAAGGAGCACAACGGAGCAAAGCCAGAACAAAACACTAAGGTGTAGCAAGTGCTGTTCAGCTGAGGGGTTGCTAAATGCTCCACTGGAACCCTCTCTAGGGTATGTGGAAAGGCAGTGCAGATATGCCTGATCTAACTTAACACCCACGAGTTGGTGTAATGTGAGCAATCCACCTGCAGAGGCACAAAACTCCCCACAGTCACAGAAGGCAGGTGTGACAGGGAAGAGAAAGCTGGGCTGTTATCAGCTATCTCAGGGGCAAGAAGTCTTGCTCAGCACTAGCTCTCTACACAAGGCAGTTCTTTCGAGAAAAAGACTGGGACTTTTGAGATTCTCATTTATGAGGGACTTGGAAAGTTAATTTCCTGTTCACACTCCGATTTAGCCAACTTCCCTAGCGATGATGAGCCAAGGGAGTGCTCTTTGGACTCATGACATCAGCACTTAAGCTGTGCTTGCAGTTTATCACTGATCTAAAACAAAGCACAGACTTTAGAAGTACAGAAAAGCAAAGCTTTTGGGTCACACAGAAACTCACCAAAATTCTATTTGGCCCCCTTATGTAGGAAATGTATAAATTGGAAAGGTATGGTCTGGAGAAACGCTTCAACGTGGGTATTAACTCCTAGTATCTATAGCCCCAGTATGACATTTGCATTCATGAGAGCTAGGAGAAAACCTGACATGAAGAAAAAAAAAGCACTTTTTACTTTGGATGGAAGTCTTGCTGACTGATTGCAGCACTGCTGGCTGGAGAATGGCTATTCAGAATAATCCTGGATGCTCGGAAGAGGAAATCATCCAACAATGGCTTAATCAAAGATGAACCTGTAACACAGTAATTCACATTACTGTTAAATGCTTACACTACTGCTGCCTATGTCAGAAGGTGTTCCATAATGGCAAAAATCACTGTATCAACAAAAAATATATCCAAATATTGTATCAAATGTCAAAGATGCAAGAAAGGCACAGCTAAAATTACTCCTTATAGCTCTGTATCACTTCTACAAATGCATTATAATGTCTTCACACATACTGCCTACTGAGCAAGTCATCTGTTAGCAGGATTCACACTAGTCTAGTCACTTTGGAGTAAAAAGGAGTTACTTACCAACCATTTCCTTCTCTGCCCCACAGAGTGAAAGGAGAGTCTTGATGAGCCTCAAGTGTCCCGCCAACAGGATGTTATCAGCTTCGCTGGTCTCGCACTCAGCTGTGCGGTTGGGTTCAAAATTGTCCAGCCAGGTGATCTCATCTTCTAACATTGCAGCTGGGCTTATCTTTAGCTGTTCCATCTCTGAGGCTGCAAGAGAAAAAAATAACCAAACTGACAAATTAACAGCAGCATAAATGTAGAATATAAATACAAAGGATTTCAAACAGTTCGGCAATGTTTCCCCCCCAGCATATACAAAATACACCTTTCACAAAAGAACCCAAAAGGAGTGAGCTTGCTGTTCCTGAATGCTGTAAAGGCACTAACACAGGACAGTCGGGACCCTGGCAGGTCACACTGAGTTCATAGTGTAGGAAACTATAGCGCAGCCTGGCAGAAAAGGACCTGGGGGTGCTGGTCAACAGGCGGCTGAACATGAGCCAGCAGTGTGCCCAGGTGGCCAAGAAGGCCAAGGGCATCCTGGCTTGCATAAAGAATAGTGTGACCAGCAGAAGGAGGGAGGTGATTGTCCCCCTGTACTCAGCACTGGTGAGGCCACACCGTGAGTCTTGTGCCCAGTTCTGGNCCAACCTAAATGATTCTATGATTCTATGAAATACCATGTCTACGTCATGCCCACAGCCAGTTTTCATTCATAGCTGCTTTTGTTTAGAAAAGTAGAGTCAGTAAAAAAAGAAAGGCTCTGAGAAAAGCTGCAGTAATTCCTTGAAAATGGGACTATTTTTCTTTTAGAAAGCTCCTAAACATCTTTTTCATATAGAATTGTTGGGTCTATTAAAAGTTTAACAGCACTTTAGATAGCAACTACAAGTGCCCATAACGTTTCACTATCTGCTTAGATTCTGGGACACTTTTTGCTCTCTTCAAGGTTCCACCCACAGGCTTGCTGAGGATGGCTTTGTCCTCCTCAAAGCCCCCTCTCTGTTAAGCAAGCCGGTCTCTATTTGCTTCTGCAGGCATCATTTTCCTATTAGAAATGATGTTTTTATTACTCTCCTATCATGCTGAGCAGTGGGGGATATTACTTCTCCAACAGCTGGAGTGCAAGAGTAGGGCAGATGGTTGGACTCCATGATCCCAAGGGTCTCTTCCAACCTGAATGATTCTAGGATTCTATGAAACCTTCTGTGAAGGCAATTGTACATCTTGTCTACACAAGGATGACATGCTTGGAAGCTGCAATCAGAGTCACCTATGTGTCTGCATTTACTTACATGTGAGGTCATCCAACAACTGACATCTCAGGTCAAAATATTCTGTACACTGGGATAAAAGTCTGAAACAGGTACAAGGAGAAGAAAAGTTTAATTTACAATCAGAAAGTTTTTCTCTGAGTAGTTCCCTTCAAGTTCTGCATGCTCTGTCCATCTGATCCAAAATAGCACAGCTCTCTAGGTATGCTTCTGCATCAACACCTTGCAGCTTTGAAACAAATATTCCTTCCCAACAGCTACTTCTGAACGTTACGAATTTAATCCTGCTTTCTTCTTTCATCTCATAACAATTTGATTGTATCAGACAAAAATAAAACAATAACATGTTTTAACTTCATGGTTATTCCACTATTCAGATTCCTCTAGAAGTTGCTGTTTAAGGTTACTGTTAAATTCAACCACCTTTGGCCAGTCAGGGACAAGTTAACAAGACTGAGACCTCAGTCTTCGCAGGTGGAATGGATTAACAGTAGCAACATGAAATCAGGCGAAGTCATGGGTCCAGATATCACTGAAAAGCCTGGAGCCCTCAGGATTGATTTCTGATCTGGATCTATGTATGACTATCAAATAAACTCTGTGTTACTGTCACATAACCCCTAGGCTCTGTGCTTCATGCAGGATGCCAGCCAGGTTCTGACTTCCATGACCATATCCCAGAAAGGGCAGGTACGATCTGCTGGATCGAGCACTGGCTGGAAGGACAGTCCCAAAGGGTGGTGCTCAATGGACTTAAATCCAGCTGGTGGCCGGTCACAGGTGGTGTCCCTCAGGGCTCAGTATTGGGGCCATTCCTGTTTAATATCTTTATTGATGATCTCGACAATGATACAGAGCGTACTATCATTAAGTTTGCAGGTGACACTAAGTGAGGTGGGAGTGTTGATCTGCTTGAGGGCAGGGACGCTCTACAGAGGGACTTGGATAGGTTGGATCGATGGGCCTATGTTAATGGCATGGGCTTCAACAAGGCCAAGTGCAAGGTCCTGCATTTGGGCCACAACAAACCCATGCAGCACTACAGGCTTGGGGCAGTGTGGCTGGAGCTGCCTGGCAGAAAAAGATCTGCTGGTTGCCATCCCTGAGTGTGTTCAAGAGTAGATTAGACGTGGTGTTGAGGGATCTGGTGTAGGGGAGAACTTGTAGAGTAGGGCTGATGGTTGGACTCGATGATCCCAGGGGTCTCTTCCAACCTAAATGATTCTATGATTCTATTTAGCAATTACCACATCTTGAATGGGAAGTCAGATAGACACAACTATAAGAGTTCACAGAGGAAGAGTCGTGCCTTGAGAATTCAGCTTTATTTCCCTTCAATTCATGTACTTCCAAAACTGTCTGGGGTGTGACAGGGATGTCTACTTTTGACAGACTTAAAAAGTTCTGACCCCTTGTGCCTCAGAGCTTCCACAGTGCTACTCATTTGAAAATGTGAAATGTGAAATTCACTTCTTCAATAAACACAATACATCTGACCTACCTCTGGTTGATTCCTCTCATGATGCTGGTTGGTGACCAGAGAGGCAGCTGGGCACCAAGAACAACACTGAGGAGAAACTGGTTTGGCTTCTGAACATCGGGGTGAGCCGATGTGTCTGTCTGACTGAGGGTGTATAACTGGTCACAGGCAACACGACGAATCTGAAACAGTGTCATCAACAGTGTCATCAGCAAACACTAGCAGTTGCTGAAAGGTTGCAAAAAACAAACAAAACCCACCCAAAACCCCACTCTGTTTTGTTAGAAATTTAACAGACCTCCCCCCCCACCCCGCAACATTGAAAAGATGATGTAAACCAGACTCAGACTCTGCTCCCCCCAGCCAGGGTTTCTCTATTTATAGGGATTTAGCAACCCACATTCATCCCTGAGCTAAAATCCCTGGTGCTTTATCAAACACAGATTATAAATTCAGATAAGGGAGGAAAGATGCAATGACTTCATGAAACATACATGAGATGCAATGAAATGAAGCAAGCGTGACTTGAAAATCTCTAGGTTTTAGGATATCCAGAATAAGCTTAAATCGGGAAGAGTGACTTTTAGGAGGGTTCTGACATTTGGAAGAACTTTTCAAAAGTTCAGAAGAGACCATTAAATCTTACCGAAATCTGAGATGAAAGTTACTTGGAACTTTCCCTAAAGTACTAGTGTTAGAGAATGTGCTTCACCAAAACAAGAGCATGTTCTTTAGATGAGCCACGGCGCAGTCCTGTGCGACTGACAGATTAAACAAGCCTAGAGAATATAGCACTGCAACATTTCCCATCAACACATCACTAGGTGCAGAGAATTACTAACACCTATACACAACCTATCTCAACACAAGAGAGATCTGGAGGTGCTGGAGCGAGTGCAGAGGAGGGCAATGAAACTGGTTGAAGGGCCTGGGGCATAAATTGTATGAGGAGCCACTGAGGGAGCTGGGCCTGGTTAGCTGGAGGAAAAGGTGGCTGAGGGGAGACCTCATTGCTCTCTTCAGCTACTTGAAAGGACATTGTAGAGAGGTTGGTGCTGGTCTCTTCTCAGAGGTAATTAGTGACAGAACAAGAGAGAATGGCTGCAAGCTGCAGAAGAGTAGGTTTAGGCTGGACATTAGGAAAAAATATTCCCAGAAAGNCACCACGTTCTAACAGCATTTTCCTTCGCCTTCCACCACCACCACCCTTTATGCTTCCTGTACACAAGGGTTCAAGCCCTAAACAGTAGCTAAGCAAGCAGCAGCACTAACAGAATCACATACTTTCAAGCCAGCACAAATATTTATACACTGGCAATACACCAGCTTTCTCAAAACATTTCACTACAGCACAGCACTACATGTTTCATGCTACCCGCTCTTCAGCCCTGGAAAAAAAAACCCTCTGTATTTTTTTAATGAAGTTTTGTGGTTTTAAGTTGAGCTGTCTCAGCTTACAAAGCTAGAAGTTTCTTCTTATTTTTTTTTTGGTATTTCTGTTTCCAAAAGCCTTTCCCCACCTTAACTTACATTCTAAATAGTGAGTAATTGAACTGGGTTTCATACCTAGTTGCTGACTCCGTAGCTGAAGGCAGGTTACTAAGAGAGACAAGGCTTCTCCAGCAATCAGAGCATCTTTGGTGGACACAGACTGCTGTCTCACACAGATACCAGCGTGCAGTGCAGTGGGCTCTCCTTCGCTTCCTGAGCTGCAATTACTTCCTGCATTAAGAAATGAACAAGTGCTGTAATCCATTAAATTCTTCAGATGTTTTCAGCTCTTTGTCAGTTCTCTGCAATTTAAAAAACTTCCCCAAATGCTGCATCTCCACATCACATCAATATACAATATTTTGCTCAGATTTGTGTAATTCAATCATAGAACAGTCCAGGCCAGAAGGGACCTTTAGGGTCATCTAGTTGAACCTCCCCACAGTCAGCAGGGACACCCCCAACTAGACCAGGCTGCCCAGGGCCTCATTGAGCCTCACCTTGAATATCTCCAGGGAAGGGCCCTCAACCACCTCCCTGGGCAACCTGTTCCAGTGGTCCACCACCCTCAGAGTAAAGAACCTATTCCTGATATCCAAGCTAAAGCTGCTCTTCTCCAGTTTGAAGCCATTGCCCCTCGTCCTGTCACTGCAGGCCTTTGTAAACAGACCCTCCCCAGCCTTCCTGTAGGACCCCTTCAGGTACCAGAAGGCTGCTGTTAAGTCTCCCTGGAGCCTCCTCTTCTCCAGGCTGAACAACCCCAGCTCCCTCAGCCTGTCCTCATAGCAAAGGTGCTCCAATCCCCAATCATTTTCATGGCCCTTCTCTAGACCCGCTCCATCAGGTCCAGATCCTTCCGGTCCTTCCTATTATATTATCATGCAATATCCTGAATTGGAAGGCAACCAAGAGAATCAAGTCTGCAAGTCCAACGACTTCGGCTTCGGTCCTCAAAACCGTTCAATTACAAATAAACCAAATGCTTTCTTGGGATTGGTTTAGAGACACAGTTAACCCACCTGAGCTGCTAAGTCTGTTTCGAATCCCAGCAGGAAATAAGGAGTTGCTCTCTTTTATTGGCTGGCTACTGCCCACCAGGTCCAGGCGTCCCGCAGCAGCAGCCCAAGAGAGTCGCATGAAGCAAGCCACTGTGGAAGTGAAATCGTTCACCTCCATGGTCTGAGGGAACAAGAAAGAGCAGTTACTTCTGCAATATTCAACACCCCTGTTAATCATAGGGATAAGAGGAATCTGTCTTCTGGATCATGTCTAACTAACATTTTGATTCGTTCTCCTCTCTTTTCTCTGAGCAGGCTCAAGGATACACGAGGTTTTTTGTTCTCAAGCACAGATTAGTATCGCTCCCTTCATAGGAAGTGCTTAGTTTTTAAATTCTCCACCAGGGTAGATATCCTTTTCCCCTCTCCTGATTTAGACATCCTGATTTCAATCACATCAATCCATTTGGGAAGCACTGCCCAAGAACCCAACACAGCATCCTGGTTACACTAACTGTGAGATTTCTTTCAACTGGATTCAACTTTGAAACGGTTTGAGTTCTTGGCAGATTCGATTGTTTTAGTAAATAGCCAGTCTCAGATTAATTACACTGACAGACCTATAAAAGAGGTAAATAACATTTGTATTGACAACAAAGATTCCCCCCTCCCCCCAGGATACCATCAAGCAAATTTAATTTTTAGTGAGGTATTTGAAACAAAATTCTTGCTCAAAATTTCTAATTCAAAGAAACATGGACTATAAACCACAAGTTCAAGCAGGAAGTTGATTTTCTATCTTTCTATTCGCAGAAAATTAGTGAGATCTTACAAGTTAAGCATAACTAAAAATAAACCACAAGATTTCTGTGTGGATTTACTTCTGGTAAGCACTTTTGGGGCACTGCTTCCCTGTGTAATGCTAAAATAATTTCTCAGACTACGTTAAAGTTCAGATCAAGATCAGGCAGAGAGGCTGGTGGTGAGGATTTTCAGAGGCTTTTAAATGGAGCCTGGGTAAGAACCTGTATAAAAGGTAGATTTTTGATTAAAAATCCAGGAGTTACACAGCTGTCACTGGAGACACCAGTGCTACATGATCATAAATCATCAAATGCTTCCTTACTTGTATGGCAACTCTTGCTGCTGGTATGATTTCTTCTACCCTAATGGAGGATCTATCAGACACAGAGAGCTGTCGGTAGGATGACTTCTCAGGTGTTCCACAAATGGACATCTGCCTGCTCGCTTGTCGGCTGACATTACGGAAGGGGCGGGAGGACAACGCTTCTACCCCATCTTTAATGAAATCCTCATCCAGTAAGGTTGGCATCGTCTGGCCAACAAGCAAGAACCTACATTCACAGGGTGAAAACATCAGGCTTATTTTTGCATGTTTGCAGCAAGTGAATGAAACAGAACTCAAAGAACCCAATTAATCTTAAATGTTACAAGCAGCACAAGCCAAGAAAGCAGCACCTTCTCTAATGAAGGGCGACTACATACCTTGCAAGTTGCAGGCAGATGGAGTAGACTCCCTGTCTTGTTTCATAGTCTACTTCTGATGGGATGGAATCCCTCTGCATCACATTCACCACCAAACTTAAAGAAAAAAAAAACAGTAACACAGACTCTGGTTAAAAACATTATACATTAGGTGAGAGCTGCAATTAGTTTACCTCTGTCCTCCCCTCCTATTCAGTGCCAGTAAAACAGCCAAACTGGCATCTTCCAAGACTAACATCCCCGTTTTCCCTTCCTGCATCTACAGGTGGAAGCTTTTGTTGCTGCTGGAAAATACTTCAGGAACTACGGGGCAGCAGTATGTGCTTTCCAACCACTCACACTGTGCCTCAACTCTTGTCTGAAGGGTCTGAATTTTGCAGCCTGTACAATTGGATTGAGTTCCCGCTGCACGATCCATTCTTTGACTGTTTAAAGCATCCACTGGCATCTATGCAGGACACAGTGTAATGTACAGCCTTGCAAATTTGAACTGAAGCACTTAACTGCCAGCTACCCAAATACCAACTACCTTAATCACAGCTACACTTCACAAGCTTATCTGTGCCCAACTTTATTTTGGGCTTTAACAGCATGGACTCTGTTACATTACTATGACAGCTACAGTAGCTTTCCAGACACCAGATAATGAGAGAACCCAGATTTGGGTTGATTTTTTTTCACTGAAAAATCATCTGACAGGTGTACTAATGTGCTACAGGGTGGAAATCACAAAACACACAAAGCTGCAGACGAAATGAAGTATTATAAATTGAGCCAAGATTTTGAAATCTAACCTCAAACCTCCTGCTCTGAGAAAGTTTTCACAAAAAGACTTGGCACAGTTTCTTGCCATTTCATCATCTGCAGTTGGCATCAGCTTGGAGCTCAGCACCTATAATAAATTAATAAACAGGCATGTATACACATCACTCACTTCATATTCTTATCTGCTGAAGGTTAGAAGTGTAACAGGAAAAAAAATCAATTCCAAATGAAGCAATTAAAAATACACTTATACAAAGCTGCAGTCAGTAAAGAGAATTCACATTGAAAACATTGCACACAAATATGGCTATTACAGGTATTTCTTCTGTAACAAAGGATTCTTTTTTCTCATTGCAGTTCACTTTTTAAGGGAAAGAAAAAGTACATACTCTAGCACATGGAATATCTTCAGGCTCAGCTGGTGCTCCTTAAGAGCGCAAATCCTTCTCCCTTCTAGATTTTCAGTTGACAGCACTGCATAGAACACCCTACAGATGGCTTACTTATTGATTCATGCCTTCTGAGACGTAACCCTATTGCTATTTCTGGGAGGTTTTCTGGTAAAAAGATGGTCCAGGTAATTACATGGGCCTTACAAACATCATCACTATATCATCCCTCCTGTTTTAAGTCAGCACTAAACTTCACAGAATGCAATTACTCTCTGAAGCACGGTCATAAGGAAGTCTGTGGTTTCTGTGGGTCAGATCTCATGTACGTTTATAATCAATTTCACTTCACTCTACATTAAAATAACAAAACCAAAAATAACCACCCAAACAAACAAGTGAACCCCAGCCCCTTCCAAAACTCCACAAAACAACCAGAAGTTATTTATTTTTTTGAAAAGTCTCTTTGGCATGTGTGGGAAAATAAAATACATCTTTTCCAGGTTTGCAGGTTGGGAGAATGGCTTACAGAGTTCCCGGTACGAAACTTTATCACGACACTATGATATAACCCTGAACATCTGCAACATTTAATTTTCATCTCTTTCATACACTCTGCAAATTTCCTGTGTGTATTTTTTTTTTCAGGAAAGCAGTTCAGACTGGTTCCCATATTTTCAAAAGATCATCACTCGAGGAGATAAAAATAAAAGCCCGTCATCCTTTCCCTGACAAAAACCATCTTCCAGTTGGCTGGCCGGACTAGAGGAGCAAGCCCTCTCATGTAATCTACACATCTAATCCAATTTGCTACTTCTCATCCCTTGCCAGAAAAAAGCAAGAAATTTATGACTTGCTTTTATTGTTTTCTCTGGCTTAAAAGCAGCAGATAACTGTCTCGTTACACTTTAACAGAACCTGCCAGTTCAACAAGATGCCCTTGCTGCGATAAGCCAAACCATTTGCTTTCAGCTGCAGAACTTGTCAACATATTTCAAAGACATCATCAAATATCTTTCATTCCAGCTGCACAGTAAAGAAATAAAAAAAAGGGAGGGGGGGGGTTGTGTGGAATCCTAACTCTGCAGTGTGATGACAGCATAGGAAGACGAAAAGCTAACATTAGACTGCAGAAACCCAACGGAAAGCAACTACAGGAAAATTCTGACAGTAATTTTAAAGGAACTGCTTGAGAGTCCAGGGCAGGGCTACAAAGATGATGAAGGGAGTGGAGCATCTCTCATACGAGGAAAGGCTGAGGGAGCTGGGTCTCTTTAGCTTGGAGAAGAGACTGAGGGCTGACCTCATTAATGTTCATAAATATGTAAAGGGTGAGTGTCAGGAGGATGGAGCCAGGCTCTTCTCAGTGACATCCAATGACAGGACAAGGGGCAATGGATGCAAGCTGGAACAGAGGAGGTTCCAGTTAAATATGAGGAAAAACTTCTTCATGGTGAGGAAGGGGCTGCCCAGGGAGGTTGTGGAGTCTCCTTCTCTGGAGACATTCCAGACCTGCCTGGAGGCGTTCCTGTGTGACCTGCTCTAGGTGTTCCTGCTCCAGCAGGGGGATTAGAGTAGGTGAGCTTTCAAGGTCCCTTCCAATCCCTGGTATATTCTGTGATCCTGTAATCTTGGCACATACTGGGAGTGAGAGAGAATAACTTTGCCCGCTGTTTTAAAAAAAAGCTGCTTTAAAAGCTGCTGGCAACCTCTCCTCCATCTTCAACTTGTTCAAACCATATTTGCAATGAGTTCTTATAAGCAGGGGGACCTGAGAGTAGAACTAGAAACTGTCTGGCTTCCTAGAGAGGATTACTAGTTTTGTAGCACCACTACCAGCTGAACTTTGAAATCCATGCACTGAATACTTGGAAAGAACCGTTTTACAGAGTCCAATCCAGTGTTTGGGCTAAAGAACTTATTTGGGAGTAAACTTTGGGGTAAAAAAATGGTATGTACTCCACTCACTTTGCACGCACAGCTAGAACAGTCCAGAAACTTCTGTGCAAAAGCCCTGTGCATTTGGCTGGTTTAAATTCTTTGCAGTTGAGTAATTTTCAAAAATATTCCTCCTTATCCTCTACAGACAGAATATGGTGGACTTGTACAGAAGGGAAGTTAGCATTCTTTTTCTTTCAAACTGAGAAAACCCAGTCAACTGAATCAGCTCCCATTAATTTTTAAAAGTCAACTTTTTTTTTTTGTTTTTGTTAATATATCCTAAAAATCACATACTCAAAGAGTTTCTGGAGATTCAAGCAGGAATTTTACTTAAACAGTAAGGGCTTTGATGTTTCTTTGCTCCTCCACCTTGCAAATCACAGACAGAGGGGCCTGGCTTCGCAGCGAAGTCTCTTGAAAAAAGGGGAACTTTTTACCCCTTTCATTCCATGCAGAATTGATCACATACATAAAAGCAGACTATGACACGTTTGCATTTTGCATAAGGACCCTGTCACAGCAGACTCCTGGCCAAAAAAACTTGAATTACTCAAGCCTTAGTGCTTGAGTAGAAAGGATTAAGATTTGTTGTCTTACCTCTAAATTGTAGAGCACTCTGAAGGTGGACATGCCTGGAGCAAAAGATCTGAAAAGACTTTCTAGTATGGAACTAGCACTGGGCTGATGTTGGTGTTTTGAAGACAAGGAAGGTGATTTTGAAGACTGGGAACTTGACTCTGATAGCAGTGTTTTCTAGGAGTAAAGCACAGAAGAAATATTTTGAGACTACAGCCTTTTGTTGACTTTGGCAACACGTTTCATATAATCCCTGTAAAAACCCTCTTGATTCCAGCTGCTTGGAAACAAGTCACTAATCCTTAACATGAACATTATTTTGCTGTAGTTTCAAACCCTTCAGAGACTATAATCTGACAGGGAATTCAAGAAACCCAGTAGTACAATCCTTTTTGTTAAACCCACCAGGATTAGCCATTGTTTAATCCATACCTTCCTTCCCAGGGAATCTAGCTGATCAAGAGCCTCCTGAATGGCTGGGTCAGTGGGAATCAAGAGCAGAAGTTTCCTCACTCGCAGCGTTATCCTGAAAAGTTATCAGAAGTTACTTGTGCAACACAGGGCTTTGAGGCACCGTGGCCTGGTGGATGCCCACACACTGTGACATAAGTTGCTATTCAAAACTTTGCAGTGAGAATTATTCAGTATTTAATAACCATCTAGTTTGCTTACCTTGGCTCCTCTAGATTGGCGAGCTGGTAAAGCATATCAAACACATTACACACCAGAGCCATGACTACTCCAGGGAGGGATTTCTCCTGAGAATTAAGCACAAGTAAAAGGTATTTTTCTCCCCTCTTTGTTGCAAGTAATTTAAGAGAGCTCCTCAGTTAAGCAAGTGACCCACACCCCAATCTGGCCCATAGAAATCCCAGCTACTCTCTAGATTGAGACATCTGAATTTTTATATTTCCCTTTTAACAGTCAATTTTTGTCACACCAACTATTAGGGTTGACATATAAAGCAGATCAGGAGCACGAACATGCTAGTTGATGCTTCTTAGTTTATTTTCATACTGCAGCTTTATTAATAGTGAAAGTCTGTGAATCTCTCCCCGTGACAACTATAGCACCTCAAAATTAAATCACGGGGGCCTCGTGCATTTAAAAGCCCCTGTAGAGATTAATTATTCCCAAGGAGGCTACAACAGGTGACAAAATACAAATTACACTGTCCATTCTGCACACGTAAGGCAATTGTGTATTTAAATGCTCTGATTCAATTGCAGTTTGAAAGCAAAACCAGACTAGTAAAGACTGGATACTCCAGCTGATGTGAACAGCTTCTGTCTCATTTTATTGTACCTCTTCCACCCCAGCTGCATCCCCCCTGACTATCCACCCTCCAGGAAAAATTTGAGGGAAGGTTTCAGGCTGTTTTGCTGTACCTGTTCCATTGCATAGGATGAGCTAAATACACTGCCACTGTTGCTGGAACTGGTTGAGGAATCTGCAGAGCCCCCTGATGGAGTCCCACTTCCTGATGTTTTTACTGTAAGGACTTGTTCATCAGAGAAGCCCAGCTGGTGGAGTAGTTTCTGGTCTTTGTTTACGGTTAGCTGCAATAAAATATTAGTCATTTAGTTCTGCAAGAGAGACATAATTTCATAAAGAATTTGAATTCTTTGTAGCTAACATACCAGGCTGTCATTGGCAAATATCTGTATATTATCCACAGGCGAATTCAACATCTTTGCTATCTTCCACCTGACGCTCCCTACGGTTTCATTGCTATGAGCCTGTAAAATTGAACAGCACAGGTTCAGTAAGGCTGCTCAAACGGTGAAATCCAAGAGAAAAACAATAGAGAAATCTTCAATTGAAGCCCTCCTGCTTCTCTGCACAGGCTGGAAAAGGTATTGTCCACAAAAGAGACTGATAGAGTAGAAACCTCCATCACTGACAGCAGGCAAACAGCATCTTTCTCCCCACCCCAGAATGATGATCAAAACACATTTATACGGACGCTTCCATTCCAGTAGCCTTCTATGCACTTTTAACAGTTTCCAACAGACATATTCAAGTTGATGGGAGACCCTAAAACCAGCTTACTCTGTTCAGTCCAGGCATCAACCCCCCACCCCAAGAATTAGCTATATGATCACCACCGTGTGACACACCTACCTCTATGGTGAAGGTATCTTTGGTAGACTCATATGTAACATTAAGTGTTAAAAGATGTCCATGGAAAGAGGCACCATGAGGTAGAATAGTTCGGGGAACAGAGTAAAGGTCCTACAGGAAGAGAAGAATGACAGTAAACGCCACCCTCTGAAAGCAAAGATGTCTCTATGATGGTTCTGTAACAACATTACTAGAATTGCATAGGTTTACATAACTTTTACACTATTTTAATACTATCAGAAGTTGTGTTCTTAACCTTGCCCAGCAGGAAATTACATATCTTACCTCTATCGTTATCACGTAACGCTCTGCCAACAGCAGCAGTCTCTCAATTATGACAAGTTTAGTTGACCTAGAGATAAACATTGAAAACAGAAGTAGCTTGTCTCAGAGACCGATTTCCAGCGCCCACGGGTAACTGCCATGAATTAGCTGCCTTCAAATAGAACTCCTTCAACTTGGAGTTCATTCAGTTGAAATTAACATGCCAAGAAAATTGTCTTGCCCTGTTTGAGGTGTAGCCAGCTTCAGAAGAAGCTTCATGTTTTCTAAAGGTTCCCACCCTGCACTCACGTATTTAAGCTACGAGCAAGTTAAGCTAAAGGATGAGAAACCACCCTTTTGTCTCCCAATTAAAAAAACCCCAACAAACCAAAACCCAAATGCAAATCCTGCCGTCTCAGAAATCTTACATGATTAACAGGCTGGAAATACTCTGTGGGGTTTTTATTGTCTGTTTGGTTTTGGTTTGGGGGGGGTTAGAGGGTAGATGTTGGTTTTTTGTTTGTTTGTTTGTTTTAAAGCACAGTTTTTTCAGAGTCTCTCTGGAACTCAAATTGCATTATAATTGGAATATTTAATTGAGAAACCACGAGAATATACACCTACCAATACTGAGAATTTTAATGAGGGCTCGAAATCATGCAGGGAGCAGCTGGGAGAAAATGTTTACTGTCATGTTTATTCTTCTGAAGGCAGGCCTACCTGTAAGGAGACTGCACTGACGTTGCTACCGTAGGCATCGCAGTTGCTGTAAGCATTTTTGTAGCTCTTGTAACAGCGTGTGTTAACGTTGGACCACCGAGCGCAGAGCTGGCTGCCTAAAATACAAAGCAGGGGCGTAAGTGATGGTTTACACGGGCTGTTAGTATGTCCTGGTGGGTTAAGGAGAAGAAATATTTGTGGAAAGAATAATTTTATTTCCTAAAAACAGAATTACCATAGTAATTCTATTTCTAAGACCCCCAACTGAAAAAGGACGCAGGTACCAGAACAATGAAAATTTGTCCTTTACCTCTAATCGTGTGTAGCAATCAGCAATGAATTTCTTGTGCAGTGATACAGAATCCTAAAGATAAAAATGTATAAATGAATTAGAACTTAAACCAAATCATGGAAATTACTCAAACTGAGTGAACCCAGCAAATGACATATTTGAACATGCAGTTCACGAGGGATCTACTCACGTCAAAGCTCTGTCATGTAAGAAATATAAACTCACCTTTTTCAGTCTAGGAGTTAGATTAATATAGCTGTAGTTTATTATTAACTGAATAGCTTCGTTGGCAATTTCTTCATCAGGTGACTCCATTGCAATCTTCCAAATGAAATCCATTCCTATTAATTCCAGCTTTTCTACACTCTGCGCAAGGAAGAACAACAGTCAAAGACAGCTGGATTTCTTACACAATAGTGAGTTGAACCACAGGAACAAAACAGTCTTCCATCTGCTGGAAGATCATAGAATCATTTAGGTTGGAAGAGACCCCTGGGATCATCGAGTCCAACCATCAGCCCTACTCTACAAGTTCTCCCCTACACCAGATCCCTCAACACCACATCTAATCTACTCTTAAACACAGTCAGGGATGGGGACTCCACCACCTCCCTGGGCAGCCCATTCCACTGACTGACCGCTCTCTCCGTGAAAAATTTTTTCCTAATGTCCAGCCTAACCCTGCCCTGCTGCAGCTTGCAGCCATTCCCTCTTGTTCTATCACTAATCGCCCATGAGAAGAGACCAGCACCAACCTCTCTACAATGCCCTTTCAAGCAGTTGTAGAGAGTGATGAGGTCTCCCCTCAGCCTCCCCTTCCTCAAACTGAACAACCCCAACTCCCTCAGTCGATCCTCATAAGCCTTGTTCTCCAGGCCTCTCACCAGCTTCGTTGCCCTCCTCTGTACTCACTCCAGCACCTCGATATCTCTCTTGTGCTGAGGTGCCCAGAACTGGACACAATACTCAAGGTATTCATCTCCAGGTATTCATCTCAAGGTATTCAAGGTACTCATCTCCATCATCTTTTATCTTTTGACTCAATCTTAAAACTTTTCTTTTCCAGCAGACTGCCAACCTTTGGCACAGGGCAAAGTGCAATCGGTAGCAGCGGATTTGTGTATTTATACCAGAAAAAAGTGTTTACAGGCAGGTAAACAAATTCCAAATAACACTCTCAGTCAAGCCAACTGAAAAATTAAAAACTTCAAAAGCACCAAGAAATTTAATTGGGACTGGAATTTGTTTCACAAAGGTCAGCATGGTAATTAACCACATAATAAACCATCACAAAACCTACTATGATACTCGGCAAAAAAATGATGTGTTTGAAGTAAGTTAACTCTCTGTGATAAGGATCTAAAATGCCTGTGGAAAACTACTTCAGACAGAACCCTTCACTTAACAAAAACATTGAAGTATCACAGAGATAAAAATCACTGTAGGTTAAAATTTGATTATGATAAGCCCAAATCTTTTGTAAAGAAAAGTAAAATAAAATAACAGGAGTATTTCCCTACGAGGGAAAAGCAAAAATGCACACTAGAATTCATTATAATTATTAAAAATAGTCCACTCCCTCCTCCTGCAAAGTTTTACAAGTTACAGAAACCAGCTTCCAGCTACCAATTGCTGGGATTTTCACCCTCACAAGTCTGGAGTTCGAGTTTCAGAACTTCACGGCGTTAATGCAAGAGGGACATTCTGCATATTAAGGCAAGCAGGCCCATGTCAAACAGCTGCTGAAGAGCCCTTCTCTCACCTCCTCCCATCCCCAGGATGCCACAGGGAGGGTACAAGAACGAACTTGCCAGAACACTCACCAGCTGAGTTCCTTGCCTCTTTAGTCGGTGGTCACACAGGTTCACATTTTCAAAGAAAGTCTTAAATAAACTAAAACCTGGAAGTGGAAAAAAGGCACAAGATTTTTATTCAGGTCAGGCAAAGTTTCTGTGCTTTTCTGAAAAAATGAAGATAACAAAAGGAGATGACCTTTCCCCCCCTACAAATATTAAAGCTCAAAATGAGCCCTTTATTATATTGGTACACAGAACTGTTTGGATATTTAATTTGAAGATTTAGGAAGCAAATTTCTGATATATATTTCAAACCCCAAATATTTCTGTTGTCCAAAGCCATTCTCTTACCATTCATAGTAATTTCATACGACTCCAGTTTAAGAATTTTCTCTTTGAAGAGCTGTTGCTGTACATCACTCTCTAGATCATGCTGTCCTTTTGTGAACCACTCAAAGCACATCTGGGAACGAAAGGCAGATGTATTTTTTACCCTACTGCCATGGCAAATATTTTACCTTTCTACAGCATCGGCCAACTATGTCAGATACTGCAGTAACTCATTTTACAGAAGCTTTACCTACAGCAAGAGGGGCAAAATCTAATCTCCTAACAACCTCACACATTATACAGGTGTACTGCAGCACTAGGGTGCTTCACTTTCATAGTCATCTTTCACCCAAATAATGCTGAATGTCTCTTATGACACCACAAACTCGCATGTACCCCCTTTCAAGCCAGCATCCATACACCTGCAACTAATTTCCTGGCCAACATTCCTGCCTCAGTCAAGTTCAACATTAAAAGAGCGTTATAAGTTTGTGTTTGCTACTTACATTTCACATGTCTCAACAAAAACAAGCGCTTATTTGAGCTCCATTAAGATTCATTCTGAGACCACAGACACCAGCACTTCAAGTTTTTCTTACCTCTCGATCTAACTCACAAACATCCTGGCCAGTTACGAGGCATTCCCAGATCTCCCTGGCACGATTCCAGCCCAAATAAAGGGTGGCTTCTTGCAGGAAAAACGCCAAAAATTTTAGATGTGCCTCCAAATACTGAGAAAGAGGAAACAAAAGCTCAAGCTTAAGACTTTTATTTCTGAAACAAGAACGCTGAGCATTCTTTTTATCAGAATTGCTCTTTTTATAACAGTACCCTTTGCAAAGCCTAGAAAACATAAATTGTTTAGGCAGCGAGATTTATTTCTAATCTACACAATTTTTAACATTCTTTCTTTCTGATTACCTTTCTATAAAGAAACACTGAAGCTCCCTGGGATTTGCTATTAGTTGCTTGATATTGGGATTATTTGATAGTATATGTATTTATTATTATTAAATAATTATCAAAACCCTTGTGGCAAATTCAACGGTATAGTGTCTCCAAATATAGTTGAACTGAAGCTGGTGGAGAAACTGGAAACTGTACAAACTTGGAAACAGGAGGTCCTGGGGTGGAGAGATCTAGCTCTTGAGAAGTTCAAGACTTTGCTAATAAACTCACAGACTGTGCTGTTTACAGACCCTTTCTCTATAATATAACAGCAAGGCTACAACAAACCTTAATAGATAAGCGTCAGAACTAGCAATAAAGAACTAGTGTAATTTTTCACCACATACTTGCCAATTCCAAAAATGAAACACCACCTAATCTTACACAACTCTGTCAGTGACACACTACACCTTGTTTTCAGAAAGCTAAGGCAGTAAGAAATTCAGGGTTTGGTACCTCCCGGTAAGTGTATCGACCATCCACTAACGTTGCTCCGACCAGCCCGCCTGGGCCTGCCACAGATGCAGCCAAACGGTGGCATGATATTAAGCTTCCTGTCACCAGCTTCACTATTTCAAAGTTTTTCTTTAAATCTTGAATAATGCTCTTAAAAAAAAAAAAGAGAGAAAAGTTTTTAAGAAAATATACAAACAGGCACATGCACACCACGGTCTGCTCTTCTAGAGACATGTGCCTCTTGTCAGGAGTGATTTCCCCCCCTCACAGGAGTCAGCTGTATCCCTTCCAAGCATCCAAAACCCCCTGAGATCAGTGGTTTTGGCATGTGCTGAAATACACACATGCCACAGATTTCAAACCAAGTCCCACACCTCCACTCAGACCCCGTGTAACACATGTGACTTGCTGGTATTTCAGTCTGTTTTCCAAGAGTCAATGTCAACCCAGTTACAAAGCAGCTGGTTTAAACATTATCTATTGCTCATTCCTTAACGGAGACATGCCTGTTAATTATTCTACAAAAAGCTCAGAATAGAACAAATTAGTCCTGATGCAGCAAACAGATTCATAAATATATGTATATATGTGCACACAAAAATGCATGGCACAAAACACAGCACTTCGACTTGAAGAGTTTATGCTACATCACTAAACTGTACTTGTCAAAGTGCTTTTTAGTTTGCTTCCCCCCTCTCCTGGTTTCTCACAGAAGCAGAGCCACACAGACATAGCAAAGGGCTTAAAAACAAAACAAACCAAAAAACCAAAAGCAAACAAACAATCTCACCATGTATTCTTACCTTGTCTTGTTTTTGGTAAGTTTGCTTAATAAAGGAACGTGTGATTTCATGGAGCTGACGTAGGGCTGGCACCACCCACACAAACTGGGGATTATTGTGCTGCGATGACTGGTGGTAAAAAAGTAAGGTAAAGAAGGGAAGGTAAAAACAATTACACATGTGCCCATGCTCAACAAGAGATGAACTTTCCTCTTTGACTCCTAGAAGCCTAACCAGTTCCATTAATGCTGCTGTTTCAAAAAAACAGCTACTCGCTCTGGAGGCTTCAGTTACTTGTTCCTGTCCCCTTTCCAAAACACACTCAAGGTGCCCTTCTTCACTTTCTACAAGAAGTCCTTTGACACACACACACGCACACACACCGTTTTGCTATCCTTATTATTAAGCCCCAAGTACCCCCTTCTTGCTAGAGAACATGCAAATTATGTAGACAAGAAGAATTCAGTTGCACCAGGGAGAGAGAACCACCACCACCCTCAATTACAGGAGATAAGCAGGCCTGCCAGGGCATGAACCCCATCAAATGACATGACTTATTGCTAAAGCAAGAAGAATAGAAGAAAGAACCTGGAATACTCTGAGGGTTAAGAGACAAGAAGAAATTTCTGATTGGTGCTGCAAGGAGCCCTCTGATAGGAAGCGAAGGATGCTTAAGCTGCGTTTTGAAAGAGAACCTACAAAGAATAACCCTCCTACCTCATTGTTAGAACTGCTCATCACTTTTCTGGGAGGCTTCATTTTCTGTAAAGTTTGACCACACAAACCAGTACTGAGGTTGCTTGTTCAGAGAAGTGATGTCTGGTTTCAATACTGCCAACAACCAATACCGCCTACACACTTAGAGAGACTAAAGTCACCTGCCCATAACAGAGAGCTCCCTACAGAAGGCTCCCCTCATGTACTTAAGAATGCTGCCTCAATATTACATTCCCTCCCAGTTTATGTCTTCTTTTCTCCTTATGAATGGAAATAAGGAAATGATGTGTTTTTAAAACATCTGCTGTACCCCGATCCCTTCCAGCTGACAATGACAGCTTTCCTTTAGTGTTCCCTGCTGCAGCACCTCTGCTAAGGCCCTTGCCAGAACGTAATTAAGAAGAATGCAAGAAAAGGAAAGGAGGAGAGAAGGTCCAAAAGAAAGGGACTGCCGGTTTTACGCAGGTTGAGAACTTCAAAGTTTGAAACCCGTATTCATAAACACGCATACAAAAAGATGTGTGATCAGTATGGAGAAGCACACTTTGCCTCCTAAGCAAAACCCTCCACAGATGCTGCAACACAAACAAAACTTAATTTACCACGAAATAGATGAATGAAAAAAGGTACGAGCTTTTTTATTTACTGGTATAGTTCAGACTGAAAAAACAGAAGACAGGAGCATTCCTGCAGACCTCAAGAAAAGCTGCCTGCTATAGAAGCAGTGCAGGATAGAGTAGATGCAGTCTTTTAGGCCATGCACATCTCTGCTGCTGCCAGGGGACACCTTAGCGCAGGCAGCCGCGGGAACGGCTTCCTTCCGTTAGATGAAAAGAGTTGAAGTATTTCATTAAAATATAAAACTACTATGTTTTAAACACCAGTTTGCATTTTGAGACTTAATGGCCATGCCAGAACACATGCTTAACTCAAAACTAATCCAGGCTTTCACATGAAAGGGACAGTTAAAATACTGACATACCTTTACAGTGGTTCCATTTGCAAATTCTAACCTTGGGCCCATCCTGGTAGTTTCCCATAAACTGATCACTCCTTGTGCTGAAAATTTGCTTAAAACAAAGGCAAGAGACTTACTATGAGTCTCATGGTCAACAAACTGGCTCACACAAAGCCTACCCCTCTCGTGGACTCCCCAAGGTAAGAACTTACAGATGGGACACACAGTTTGTGCATCTTAAGAGAAAGGGCAACATCAAGGCTAGATAATATTTCATTTTGGAAAAGATAAAATAATAAACCAACCCTCTTAATATCCTCTATGCATTTGATGATGTAGCTTCTTTTGATTGCCTCTTTTACTGCATAGGCATCACTGAGGATTGTCAGATGCTCCTCCAAGGCCTGCTGAATAAGACTACACGGTAATGTTGGAAGATGAGCCAGCTCCCAAAGTACCTCCAGAACCTAGAGGAAGAATCATAGAAATCATAGAATCATTTAGGTTGGAAGAGACCCTTGGGATCATCAAGTCCAACCATCAGCCCCACTCTACAAAGTTCTCCCCTACACCAGATCCCTCACCACCACATCTAATCTATTCTTAAACACAGTCAGGGATGGTGACTCCA
>VZTM01033751.1:411935-426577 GCA_013400555.1 Jacana jacana | reverse complement strand
TTTGAACAGCGCTCACCCCTTCATGAATTGAATACTGGATGTTAAAAAGCTGCAGCAAGCAATGGCTGCAGATTCTTAGACAATATATTACAACTTAAATAATTGGAAAAAGCAGCAGCAGCATAAATATGAAATGCCAAATACCCAAATACTAGAAACTGCATCAAAGAGTCAAATACCATTGTAAGTACACCGAGCAGGCCCACAGGAATAGGATCTTGTTTGACTCTTTCTGCAACCAGGTCCACTAGCAGCATCAGCATGTTGTATATTCCTTCATGGATCTCAGTTCCCCATTTGTGAACAGCACTGGATGTCAACAGCTTAAAAAAATAAGTGGGTTTTTTTTATTAAAGCATGAGCATAATCACAAAACAAGAGAAATATATCAACCCCCGTGACTGCTNGTTCCATCTGCAAACTTCATTTAATTTCTGCTAGCTCTGTCTGTACACAAGCAGTTAAAATGCTTAATGCTTTAAATACAATTACTTTTTGGACCATTTTAAGAAACAACAGAGTTTCCTGCAAACATTTCAGCTATCATAATTCAGCACACTCTGAACTTAGTCTTCTACAGATTATCTTTCTGAAGAAGCAATCTACACTCCTTATTTAATGTGAAGAAAAAAAAACCCCACCAAGTTATTTTAAATATTATATGTAAAGTTTTTACTCTAATACTCAAATGGGAAAAGAATTTTTCCCCTTACATTTCTATCTTCCTTAAATAAACTTTTATTCTCAGTATTTTAAGATTTGGATTGAGTAACTTTTTAAAAAGTATGTATATATTTTATGCATATGGTCTAAAAACTGGGCAAGAAATTAGGCAGTATCCAAAATGGATAGAACAGCAGGAAGTAAATTGGTTTCAGGAGCTCTGTAGAGAAAATGCTCCACAACCCAGAGAAGAACAGCCAGAGAGGCGCAGGAGGCATTAAGTACTGAGGGGAAAGACAAGTTCTAAAAGATCATGTAAAGTGGTAAAGAAAGAATTTTGCAATCCTCCAAAGCAGCAGCAGACAGAAGAGAGTTAAAGGAAATCTAATTCTGAACTTAATTAATGGCTGTATCAAAGGGTCTTTAGGTTCCCCTAATAACTATAGAGCCCTTCATTTAATAAAGAAGAAAAAAAAAACAAACCCACAAAAAAGCTATGTGCTAGAGTTGGCCAGAGTTACAGAACTAGGACTTGGAATTATTTTAATATAAGTCCATGTGTGATTTTTATCGGGTAAAATAATGATTTTAATCTAAGAACACACTCAGTGGTAACCACAGCTCCTGAAGACTGGATTACAAAACACTATTTCATCATGAACACCACAAAGAAATATTTGAATTGGTCTACAGTACCTACTTACCTTTTTAAATGCCTCAGGCATGCATCTGTCCATAAATCTCTTGCAATTCTCATCAGAATCAGAAAGACCTTTAGAGAAAGGAGAGTGCTTTAAAGTATTCTTAAAAAAACAAATATCCCAAAACAAAACAACCCCAGACTTTTTAAGATTACCTCAGGGAGCTCACTGTAAGTTTGGGGAACACCAACCAAACCCAGCAGTAATAAACGTGCCACTGTTCATTCATAACTAGCAGGCTCTTCCAGCCACAGTAAAGCGTGAGCCAAGAGAACTTGCCTTTCAGAAATACCAAGTTTCCCAATGTTCTACCTTTTACAACTTTTTCAGGCATTATTAGCTTGAAGAAGTATTTCTCCCTACAAAGTAAGTAACTTATACTAACTTCAGATCATTTCTGAGTCTTCACAGCCCCCACCCAAACTTAAGAACCCACTCTTAACACAGGTTAGAAAGAATGAAGCAAACCAGAACCACCTACCAACTTCCACTCTTTCAAGAGATGATAAAACCCCTTTAGTCTGCCATCAGGCATAATGGAAAACCTATCTTGCATGCTTACATTATACCAGTTGTTGGGCATGATGCCTCCCTAACACTCTTAACCCCAGTCAAAGTACTGAATACAGAAAAGTCAAAATCAGGTCTAATGCAGTATAAGCATTTCCCTAGGGAAAAACAACCAGTTACACAAGCGTGGTACAGCGTGGATTTAGATGACTGCTTGTTTTTACAAATGGAAAACAACCAGCACAATGGAAAAAAGAGTCAGTAATTCAGCTCTGAAAAACACTAACTCCTACAATCATTACAACGTAAAAAGAAGCACGTGCTCCATGTTTAAGAAAAAGCTTAAGCAAACAAATAACTTCAGAGAAAAAAAAAAAGACCAACATTCTTTTTACAACACTGGGGAGAATCACTCACTCTCAACCACTTTCACAGAGATGCGACCATTCTGCAGGGGTGCAAAGTAAAGAACTGCAAGATTAATATGAAAGATGTAACCGCCCACCGTACTGTCTGTGAAACCCTCTGAAGAGATCAGCTTCCACGTGTAGAAGGAGAACTTACCCAGTCTTGCCAGGTAGGTGGATGCAATTAGGCACTTGCCTAGAGACTCTTCCCGCTTATAGGGTATGGACCAGTGATCTGTTAGAACTCTGCTCTCCAGTTCATACAAGTTAGTTGTTGGAAATTCAATACCTTCACCAGAGCAATTCCCATTTTCATCATTTTTCTGTGAACAAAAATGAAGTTCAAGTGAAACGTTTTTTCTCTCTCTCTGCTAGACACTTTAAAGGATTTGGTAGCTTCAGAAAAAGCAGCTGTGCTTTTAACAAGCATGTCAAATTCCAACAACCCTGAGGCTGCTTGTGTTTTTCCAAAGCAAAACTCAATATTTCAATTTGAAGGGATTACATACTTTATGTATTTAGTGTAGGTGATAACTACTATGTTTACATAACTAATTGCTAACTAATTGCCTATTTAAGTGGCAAACCTTGTTCCTTAGCATATCAGATCCTAGAGCCAAGTGATAAGTACTTCCAGTCCCTGTGAGGTTGTAGAGAACAAAACCTTGATCTTCGTAGATCTGCATATTAATCCTCTGTTCAACAACTGCTGTAGAATATGGAACAGTTTATTCTAAGGGAGGCTAAGTTCATCACTCTCTCACCCCCTCACATTAAGAAACATGAGACACTAATTCAGTACATCGGAACTCATGTTTTTTACTAGCTAATTATCTAAAAAAAAAAAAATAAATTGACACCTCATATATAGTTTTCCAAGAAAGAAACTACAAGTGTCCTTCTCCCAAAGTCAAAATGAGTTACTGGAAAATGCTCTGGAAGGTGATCAGGGAAAAACCAAGCAGATGTCTGCAGCTAAACTTTACAGTTTCCCTTGCTAGTGACACTAAACAGCAGCTATTTCTGTGTACAGGCAGAACACAAAATTAGCCCCATGTTCTTTGCTAAGTGCCATATGAGGTAACTGCCTGTGTAGAGCCAAATGAAAGAGTAGACAAGTTATCCATTTATTTTCTTTTGTTTATTTTTTAACCACACATAGGTACTAGCTACCCAATGTGCCAAAGAGTTCACATGGATTAAGTCTCCCTGCCTTCACAAGAGCAGACAACTCAAGCAGAAGAAAGGACAGAATGCCTGGATCAGTCCTGGCCACAACCGGGAGCAACTGTCAGAGGCAGAAGCAAACACAACCGCAGTGATGGTAACAAGATCCCCGAGAGAGAGGCCAGGGACACACAGGGAGGAAAGACGAGCAGGAAACACGTTCAGGAGGGTTTTTTTTTTGAAAGAAAAAGAAAAAAAGACAGCGCCAGAAATGTGACTGGAACAAACAGAAAAGAATAAACCAAAAGAACGAGCTGAACTCAGGAGAACATGGTATACAAAGAACAAAAACCTATGTGTGTGTGTGCTTCCACTCTTGCTTGTGAGGATTAGACCTGTTTATTAGAAAGTCTGTCGTACTCAGTGTCATAATGATTCAAAACACATTAAGCCAAGCAGTGGTATAGAGCCTGCCCTTTAAAGTTCACCGGTGCAGGTGACGACAGCACACAGTGGCCAGACTGTCTAACACGTTCTAGAGAACAGCAGTAAAATTTACAGAAACAGACCACAAAATAGTGCTCAGAAAAAAACCCACATGTCAGTGTTTGGGAAATAAGGTAGACCTTCCCCCAACCCTGTAGTAAACATTTAGTCCTAAGTTTGTCATTATGGGAAGCTGTACTTTAACAGACCTGAATATCAGCTTCTGACACTGTAGTCCTCCGGTCCAGCACTATACATGGAAGTTTAATGCAATCCATGTCTAGCAAATCATGCCCCGTTTACATACTTCAAGTTTTAGAAAAGAGAGGTTTGAATGTTTACATGAAAAGACACTGAAAACATTTAAAAGCAGAAGCTTTCTAGGAAATAGCCTGCTGTATTGATTAAACAAACAACGGTTAAGTTTACGGCTTTTGTAGGGGCCACCCATCCAGAACACAAACCCATTTCCTGTAGAAAATAAAGGTACAGTGATAAAGAAAGCTGTAACAGTGTGGGATACAATGATTAGCCTAATAAAGGTAGGCTGAGTGTAATATAAACACCAATTGGTCAGTGTTTGGCAATTTCAGTTGAGCTTAGGCTTGTAGCAAAGGAAAGCAACACTTCAACAAATAACAGTAACTGAGCCATGGTTGCTCCATTCCCTGGAGAAAAGTGCCCACGTTAAACAAAACTAGTGTTAGCAATGGGTGGTTTCAGAGGTGAAGTCTCACAGCAGTGCAGACCCCCAACTGCTGCTGAGAAACTCCACTCCTTGTTTTGCTTCCCCAACTGCATTGAAGCAACGGTGCTCTTTATTTACCTCTTTCCACACAAGAGTGAAAAGACACACGCTCTTCACTGTACTCCCACAAGTAAGGGCTTTACCATAAAGTGCACTAAGGACACAGCTGGCCTAATGCTGTAATTGGGTCTACCCCAACAATGTACTAAAAAGATGGGTTGGGTTTTTTAAACACAAGAAATAGCAATAAGTGCAGTACTGGGAATATTGCCCTAATAACAATGGGAATTACTTGCACTGAAGGAGCACATTCCACCCATCAAGTCTTCTTGCTTGTCAGTTTTCTGCTACTCAAACACAGCCCAGGAAGTATCAAGCATAATTCTTTTTTCTTCTTAGAGCCTATCACCTACAAGTAGCTTCACAGCTACTGTGACATCTGCAAGAGTCTCAAATAAATGCCCAGGGAGTTTGAAATTCAAATTCCCCTTTGAAGCATAAATAAATTCAGTACCTTCCACTTCTTGGAGATTACTGCCATGTTCTGTTTATACTCCTACAGACCCCTCTGGTTTCATACACGTTATCTGCTACCAGTACAAGTCTCTTCAAAGACTTGCTGCTGCTCTCTCATAACTAGTGTCCTTCCCTACAAGAAAACACATGCACTGTTCACTGTCCCAACTTTTAAATCGATGTTAAATCTTTAAAGCAAGGGGTTTATTAAGAGCAGCTGCCACAGGAAGGTGCAATGTCAGCTCAGCTCTTGCGTAAGGTGACGTTGGCTTGTTCAACACCCCAGGCTGGAGCTCTGACCTGCTCTGCCCAGTGTTCATAAACACACACAGCTCTGAGCAGGTACCCACAATTAACATGTTGTAACTGAGGCACTAGGAATTGTCACTACAGGCTCTGCTGACACCGGTCCACAGGCCAAATAAAAGCTTTTAAAGAAAGAGCAGGCAAACTAAATAGTACACAAGTCTCTATCAGCCTCCCCAGAACTGTTTTTCCTGCTTTTTTAAATATATATAGAAACTACCTCCCTCCCCATAAATAGATGATTTAAGAACAGTATCTGCCACTTACTGATGACCTAAATCACAACTAATCATTTCTGGCTGAAGAGACCTAATACTGGACTGATACCTGCCACGTTAAGTATTTGTAGGGATATTCTCCATCGAGAGAATAGGAAAAAAAATACACCCCCCCCAGCATATTCCTGGCAGTCATGGGGTCATCCAAAGACAAATGGTCTAAAAAGACCGTAAGAATCAACTGTTTCCTGAAACAGAAATATCATAGTTGTCCCGTGACTATTCCCCCTTCCGCAGCTGAAGTCTTGAGACCAACAATCATTTGCTGGCAAACCTTTAACATCCTTTCCCACACCTTCCGATGTATCCCTTACTACACAAAAGCCCTGGAGATACCTGCATTCTAACTTCTGACAGCCTTGACTCTTTTGGTTTATTCTGATGCGAAAACGCAGTTATGTCCAAAGATACACACGTGGGCTCCCAAGAGAAATACCCTCACGTGAACAGACTCAAGCACTGATTCGAGATTCTCACTCTGGGGACCTGGCACCTCCCAGAGCTGTTTGCGAGGCTGAATAAACAGAAATTGTTAAATATCTGATCAATAAAACATTGCGTAAGTCTGTAGTATAAAAGTTTCCATGGAAGACTAGCACAGAACAAAGATTAGCTCTCGGAGAGAAAGTGAAGTATAAATTAACTTTAATTGCTGAAAGGTCACAGTTCAAAGCTTCAAAATGTATTCTTGCAGTATTCTGCTAATTAACTCATCAAGCGTTGTTTAACTCAAGCCACTGATGTTTACCATGCCAGTCACTTTACATAAAACGAGTGCTTTGATGCTAACTGGCAGTCTTCATAATTAAATTATAGTCAAATTATAATTTAAATTTGTTAATTTGATGTTAACAGAAGGCTACCAACAGAATTTATTATCACCAGAGCTAAGAGGCTCAGATTATGTACCCCCAAATCTAGTACAGCTTTTGAAACAGAAACCCAAGGTGAGATTTCTTTCAACAAGCAACAGGATAAGACTTTCTAAGACACCAGCAAGCAGTTCAGCTCACACTCTAATAAATGATTTTCACAAAACAACCACCATTTTCTAGCCAAGAAAACACATTTTTGATGCCTCACTATTTTGTTACCACGTACCTACAAACAGGAGCAAATTTAATTACTCTGAAATGCACTCATGAAAAAATGCCTGAAGCCGAAAGTGGAAGCCAAATGTTCTAGGTCCACCTTTCAGTTTTTATCATAGACATATTAAGAAATAATGAGGAAATAGGTTTTTCAGTGCCTCAGCTTGCCCAGCTGTAAAGCACAGCAATACTTCCCTCTGCTGTGCCATCCTCTGCTGTTTGCAAAGGACTGGATGCTTGGGTGGAGGCGATGCATGAGAAATGCATCAAATGCCCATGAAAACAGACAGAGCATCCCTCTGATCTATTATGCCCGTCAACTTGAGGGAGAAGCTATAAATCCTGGAGTCAGGACTTGACAGTCCCTCTATCTGCCAGACTACTGATTAAAGCAGCTTTTACTTTCACGCCTGGATGTCAATTCTTTTTCCTCTTAATTAACTCCTAAAAGGAGGACATTCCGTTACCTGGTACTGAACCACAGGGGTAAGAATTTAAAGGCTTTCAAATAAATCAAAGCTACCACCTTGCACTTACACTTGAACACACTAAGTATGAGATACTGAATGCTTAAAAAAATTGTTAGGTTTTCATACGAGTATCCTACTTGCTTTTTATTAACTGCTACTCCAGGAGCTTAAAGAGCTGCTTTAAACTCGTGGTAAGTGGCAGATGAGGGAACAAGATTGAAGAGTATTTCCCAGTTGCCTGCTCTTGCCATCAGATCAAACTCATTTAAGCACCAGCTTAGTATCCTTTTATGAACACGACAATATCAGTAAACCTCAGAAAATGGTATCATGTAAGGAATTTCCACATTACACTTCATATTTGGCAATAAGAAAACCCACTGTGGTTTCCAGAATGTTTTAGTGATGAACAGATATTTATTTACGAAGTTTACTACAGTTTAACTGTTCTGAGTCCCAAACAGACACAGCCCATTGCCCTTTGCATTTTCATCCACAGGAAAATATCTGTATGCTAGATTTTTGACTACAGAGATAGGAACGCTGTGTTATTCATGCTCTGCTAAAAGAAAGTAAACAAGTTGGCAAGATACATGGATGCTTTATTCTTTTTGCATGAAACTAAGCTCTCCAGTTCAAGTCTTCACTCTGCACTACTTTACACAAGCAAATGTATAGGCTTAACATAAGAAAAAGGTTAGTATTTCATCGTGCTAGCGTAAGGGAATGATACCAGTCTATCACAACAGGAAAATAAATCCTATGTTATAGACTAATGAAGTCACCTAAATGAAGCTGATTTGGACTCTCACCTCACCACAAAGACATCCTAAGAAAATTCTCATTTATTTAGTGAAAGCCCTCACAGAAAGTTTTGGACACTGACTTTAATTAAGAGCACTTTGATTAAGTGCACTATCAAAAGTGCACGATTAAACTAAACCCTTCTTAGCACTTGTAAGGGATTATCACAAATCAACCACCGAAATCCTTCCCCTTTCCCCATCTCTCACAACCAAGAACTGTGTAAGAGTGGGAATAAAAACACAGTATGAATTAAAAAGAAATAGTAAATTCAGCAAAGCTAGAAATCAACTAGGATTTCCTAAAAACATTGTTTGTACTGGTATCCCTGACTTCCAGGGTGATGATGTGATGTTACTAAGCAATATTCCCCAATGTGCTTGCCTGGTTGTTCAGAGATAAACACAGTACCAAGCATTACAGCGAAACAAAATAAGTGAGGCTCTGTAAAAATCACATTTGAATTAAAAGATCTGTTTAACTTAACAAAGGAGGTGTATCTTTGCCCTTTTACACTACTGGAACAGTAGATTCCACTACAACTACAACTCAAGACCTACAAATTTGTCATAACCACTTTTGGCAATGTATTTTAAAGCTCGATAACTAGTTGTAGGCCAGGGAAAGGTCATGGAAAGCACTGTTATGATTGCCATTCATAAGGAACCAAGGAAAACACACTTATCTTGCACCTGTTTTCAGCATTGCCTGTGGTTATATTTAAAAAACTTATTCCATTAGCCTAACTACTAACAGCCAGACCCTGAGCTGATACCATTATTCCTCCCAGCCCTTGAGTTTTCATAAGCACAAAACTCCACGCTTATTTCCAAATAACTCAAAATAACTTTGTGTGGTATCAGATAAACATTGTGCTTTAATACAATAAACCAATGAGTCACAGGTTCTTAGCATTTCAGTACCTAAAACTCAGTCAATACTTTTACCTCCCTTTGCCAAAACACCAGGCATTAATAGAGAAGTGCTGCAGAAACACTAGATAAAGTATTTATTATAACATTTTAGTGACCAAAGGTCAGGCTCTGGGGGAATGAATTCAATAACACTGCTAAATGCTCATCTATACTTCTGTTCTACGGACAGATGCTGGTGTAGAGAGAGACAGAAACCAGACCTGACAAAGCAGATGACAGAGAGTTTGATTCCCAGTTCTACAGTGTACGATTACAAAGTTGTGATTAACTAATAGGAAAGATGGTTAAATGTCTCTTAAGAGTGCTCTGCTGGGCACCAGAAGGAGAGAAGCCAGAACTGCTGTAAAGTAGTGAGCAGGAAGATCCAGCTGCAGGAAAAGTTGAGTCCATTAGCTTTTTAAAATTTATTTTAATTTGGGCCACGAAGCGTAACTGAAACATACATACCAAACACTACTCCTATGGCAGCACAAATACGTGTTTTTTTCAAAATAAGAGCTTACAAAAGAAACAGGCACTTCCTTTCTGTCTTTGCCCTCCTCTATACAAAGAGCTACTGTTCCTTAATCCAAAAGCAATCCAAATGATTTGCTGGAATTAACTTCTAACACTGGCTAATTTGTTTTTATTCTCATTCTTCCTCAGTATTTCACTTCCTTATTAAACAGCTGCCACAGAATAGCACTGTAAACTGGGAAGATGACCAGAAAATGCCTCCAGAGAACATTATATCAAAGACACTTCCTGCCCAGCTGAGAAATTGGCTATAGAGCTCTCCTACCTCCACTGACCCCACAGGCATCACCTTCACTGATGAATCAATAAATAAACTTCTAGCCTCAGTCTGAAAATTACTGACAATTACATTACTGAGGATAGGTTTATGAATTATTTGAATGCAAAGCTTACATTTAAAATTAACCAACTGCACCTGCCAGAATTACCCCTATTTTCCCTAACTTGATGTAGCATCTCTATTAGTCTTTGCTATATTGAGAATGAAAACCAGGGTATTTTCTTTCAAAATCCAAGATAGCATTAACACAACCAAAATCTAAATAGAGATTCTACACCAGGGCCACTAATTTTTGAAAACAGTGATGCTGAAAACCAGAAGTGTTAAAATGCTAACGCCACTTGACATTCCAATGGCATCCAGCCAAGGACTCAATGCCAGAATCCACCACAGAGCTTTATTTGATTGCTTAATTGTTTTATGAGGGCAATTCCTAGACAAGCCACACTGTAAAACTTCCACATGAGAATGCCAGAAATACTCATTTTTGCAAAGCCTAACGCTGCTTGCAAAAGAGGAGGGTGACTTTAAATTTATAAATTTGTAGTGTGAAATCTGTTTAATTTGCTTGAAGGCTTTGTCTTTAAATAAATACAGCTCCTTCCATTCAAGGATCAAAGGACTTCCCAAGGCTGATGCCCGTGTTACTGCTAATAAAGCACACACCATTATCCTCATTTTACACGCTAGAAGCTAAAACAGCATTAAGTTACACACCCACCGTGATGCAGCACACAGAAGTGCTTTCAGTACTGAGCTCTAATAACGAGGAGTGACAGGGTTTTGAACACACCAGTTCTGCAGCATGACTAGTGAGAATGTTCCTGGCACTGTTACTCACTACAGTCGCTGGCCTCTTTCTTCTATAAAATCCCCTTCTCTTGAAACCAAAAGCTATCTTGGCCAAGTTTTATTATACACCTATTATCTAGTGAAACCTGGTGTGTATGAGCTTTTGACCCAGTTCAACTAAAAAAAAAACCCAACCATAACTCAAAAGAGCACATGTTAAAGGAGACAGGAATAGCTAGAAGGTAATATAATCTGTTAATCACAATTTATGCAAAAGGTCACGGTAATGACTCTCAGAAGCTGTTTAAAAGCAAATCAAGGTAATTTTTGTAAAGGTTATGCAAACCCTTGTTGTATATTCAATACTTTTTGCCTAACTGGGTTCCTACCTCTTACTGCAGTTTTAGGTTCTCTGGTCACAATCCCTGCATTCACTTGGCCTGCTCTCTCCATGCTGTTCCCTCCTGACTCCTGAAATCAGCACTTATGGAACTCATGGTAATTCAGACGCACTGACAGACATTGTCATCACATCCATTTACAGTCTTATCTTAAATTCAAAGGATTTAGCAGCAGTTCATAAAACAGCTTATCTGTCAGTCATACAGAGAGATGAGTATACCGTCCTTCCACAGCCCCGACTCGGCACAGAATCACTCCGTAAAAATCCATATGTTCCATAATGAATAAACACAGAAATACCAGATTCTTGCCAAAATGCACTTACAAGATTTACTCCAGCCGACAGACATATTAGTTATAGCAAACCGGTAAAGATATACCTCTTGCAAAAGCAGGCAGTCTCAGCCTATCAAAGTGGCTTGGCACTACACAGGGCAAAACTTCAAACCAACTCTAAACCTAAAGCTGAATCACAGAATATCAGAATATTCAGGAAAAGTAAGGGACCTTGAAAGCTCAGCTAGTCCAGTCCCCCTGCCGGAGCAGGAACACCTAGAGCAGGTCACATGGGAACATGTCCAGGTGGGTTTTGAGTATCTCCAGAGAAGGAGACTCCACAACCTCCCTGGGCAGCCCCTTCCAGAGGCTGATTTTTCAGGAGGACAATCGAACATGAGAGCCACCTCCGTACCTCTGAATTTGTCTGGCTCTTTTAACACATTAAGCATGGTCACATTGCCAGCATCAACTCCAGAGGTCTACCACAGCTACTAATGTAAAACTGAATTACCAGCACACCTTTTGGAAGACATTGCCCTGCTGAACCTGAAGTTTTAGCCCCTGTGAAAATGAATTTATATGTGTATTCATCACAAGTCTCACAAATAAAGCACAGAGCGGGTGTTGAGCCAGCTCGTAGCAGCTGTCTTGCTTCTGGGCGAGTTATTCCAAATTCAGGCTTCTGTAACACTTCCAGACACCCCTGAAGAGCAGCAGTCTGGACCACAAAGTGGATTCACACTGGTTTTACTGTCTTATCTAAAGAAAACATGTTTTTACTAGTATATGTATCTGGTTGCTGTGCTATTCTCAAAGCAGACAAGCCTTGCTTTGATCAACACGCTTACTGAGCGGAACAGAATCTAACATTATGTAACAGAAAGCAAATGAGCATATGCAAACATATAATGGATTAATTGCTGATTAGGGAAATTGTAAAGTGTTTAATCATCCAGAAATCTACTATTATATGCATGGTAAACTGTACTCAGCCAAAAAAAAAGAATGCAAATATGAAATACAGACCTGTTACACACACATCTTCTAAAGTGACTAAAGCTTTCTTCTTATTTTTAAATTTAAAAAAAAAATAAATCTAACTCTAACTGTTGTTCATGAATAAGATTACTAGAACGGAAAAATTTATTCAGGGGAACACTTGTAATAATTGCACTCTTTTGGTGTACAAGTTCATGTACGTTGCTGATATATAAGAATCCAAAAATTAAACAAAAAAATCTAACACACTACTACCTCCCTGCTAAATAAAAGTTAAAACTGGTATTATGATGAAAAGGAGGAATAAACACTCCAAGGGCCCTTAGAAAGGGAGATGATACTGAGAGGAAGAGAAATAAGAGCTGAATTATCACAAGATGGTATGGGTTGCAGTATGTTTCAACATAACGTCCATGACTGCAATGAATAGTATAGCTATTTGTGCCACGGCTTTCTGCACAGCTCTGTATGCCATAAGCTTGTGCTGAAAACTACTTAATGATTATTTACTGATTGAAGAATAAAGAAACCCCAAGAACTGATCACATATAATTTTTCCCCCTTTTAGGAAATACATGACAAAAGCTGCTGAGTTGTACTGCAATACTAGACAAATAAGCACAGGCAACAGTTCCAAGATGGTTACAAGTCCTCTTGTACTACAAAAATACTGGTTTGCATACACGCACAGGAGCTGACTGATGCTTTTATGCAAATGAATCCAATTACTAAAGTGAAGCCTGAATTTATATAAAGTTTCACGTAGCAAGATACCTCAGTCCTTCAGAAATGCCTGCTTTGTGGACTCGCAGTCGTTTGCCTACATCGAAATGTTTTGGTTTCCCTCCTGTGGGTTAACAGGAGCACAAGTCAAAGCAAACAAGAACATGAGTGGCAAAGGAAACTATAATGCATAAGTAAGTCTGATCAGACATACAAGCTGAAATAACAGGGGGGGGAAAAGTTCTCTTAGAGTTGTCAAACTGTCATTTGTAATAGGAACAGGAGGGGGAAAAAAAGGCTTCTCTGGAGTTTACACTGACAGCTTCTCTTGAAATGTCACTGACAACCCAGACTGTCCCAACTGTGACAGTATCTGATAGGAAAATCCACCCTCTTGATGGCTGCAGAGATCTGAATGTAAACAGGCAGAACTCTTCTTCGCTCCCAACCCTTCAAAGCAAAGGTTAGAAATCAGATCCCTATTGCTTCAATCGGTAAAGTTAAACAGTAGCTCCTCTTCTGCAGAGCACACATGCCGTCCCACAGATCACCTTACTCCACAAGCACTCATCATCAGCTTATATGAGTTAAGGATCTAACCCAGTTAATTCAGTAAACAGGATCACGGCACTTTATTCTTCAGGACTGGACTCCAATATACTTGAGAGTATGGATAGGGATGATCTGTGCAAGTGTAGCTATGTACAAGAAGACACGCTGTCTATTCTCCACCTACATTTTTATAGATACACACAGACACACAGGGTTCTATTCACGTTTGGTCATCTGCTACTGGCCACTTCTTGAGACAGAGACTATGCAAAGTGGCCATTTGTTACCTCACTGCAGGGCTGTTCTTCTCATCCTCACAGGTTCCATAGTCTGGACACTATTAATTAGTTCTTTTCATACGAGCACTCTGAGAAGTTTTGGAAAAAAAAGACCTGGAGGAGAAGAAGGCTTTACCAGTAAGTGCTAGGCAACTGTTTCAGGCAACAGGGAAAGTGACACAAGTGTATCTGCTGCTATCTCTGAGGAGTTCAGAGATCTGGAAGAGGATGGAAGAGAGGAGGAAAAAAAAAAGGCAAACACGAAGGAAAGGGAGAAATTGGGAAAGGCCAGTATTCTCCAGCACTTCTATCTACTTCAGGTCTGGTTTAGAACATAGCTGTAATTTATGTTATGCATTAAAAAGCTTTGTTTTGAAAATTACAGAATGGTTTAGGTTGGAAGGGACCATAAAGATCACTTAGTTTCCTCCCACCACCTCCTACCCCCCACCTTCCACCAGAGCAGGCTGCTCAAAGCCCCATCCAGCCTGGCCTTGAACACCTCCAGGGATGGACCACCCACAGCTTCTCTGGGAACCTGTTCCAGTGTCTCACCACGCTCACAGCAAAGAATTTCGTTCTAGTATCTAATAAATCTCCCCACTTCCAGTTTGAGGCCACTACCCCTCATCCTATCACTGCACGCCCTTGAAAAAGTCCGTCTCCAGCTTTTTTGTAGGTGCCCTTCAGACACTGAAGCTCACCGTATTTCTGAATTTAGGCTTAGCTGACCCCCCCC
>VZTM01033751.1:223771-411433 GCA_013400555.1 Jacana jacana | reverse complement strand
ACACGCGCTCTCCCCCTGCCGCCCCGCCCTCAGCCCGGAAGCGGCGGACCGAAGCCCGGCTGGGGAACGCACGCCGGGCCCGAGTCACGTGAGGGAGGAGCGGCCCCGGGCATGAATGGAGTGGCAGGGGAGCGGAGGGAGGGAATGCGAAGGGAGCGGCCGTCGCCATAGCAACGGGAGAGCCAGCGGGAGTAGCCGGCGAGGGTCACGTGAAGGGGGAACGGCGTTGCTAGGGCAACGGGACCCCCGGCCGGAGGGTCGGGCCTGGCTGCGGCCTGGCGGTGCCTCAACGAGCGGTCCGCCTCCCCGCCCGCGGCCGAGGGTTTAGTTGCGGCACTTTAGTAAAGCCTTCGGCAGCGTTTCCCAACAGCGTTCTCCTGGAGAAACCGGCTGCTCACGGCTTGGACGAGCGTGCTCTTCGCTGGGTGAAAAACTGGCTGGAGGGCCAGGCCCAAAGACTTGTGGTGAATGTCTGCTTGGCAGTGACTTACACGTGGTGTTCTCCGGGGCTCAGTACTGGGGCCACTGCTGCTTAATATCTTTATCAACCAACTGGACAAGGGATTGAGTGCACCCTCAGTAAGTTGACAGTTGGCACCACCTTGGGCAGGAGGTCTGCTGAAGGGTAGGAAGGCTCTTCAGAGAGATCTGGACAGGGTGGATTGATGGGCTGAGGGCAATGATAGGAGATTCAACAAAGCCAAGTGCTGGGTTCTGCACTTGGGTCACAACAACCCCATGCAGCTGGAGAGCTGCCTTGTGGAAAAGGACCTGTGGGTGTTGGTTGTGGCCAAGAAGGCCAACAGCATCTTGGTGTACATCAGGAACAGTGTGGCCGGCAGGATAAGGGCAGTGATTGTCCCCCTGTACTCAGCACTGGTGAGGCCACACCTCAAGTACAACAAAGACACTGAGGTGCTGGAGCAGGTCCAGAGAAGGGCAATGAAGCTGGTGAGGGGTCTGGAGAACAAGTCTTCTGAGGAGTGGCTGAGGGAGCCGGGGTTGTTCAGCCTTGAGAAAAGGGGGCTGAGAGGAGACCAAGACCTTATCGCTCTCTACAGCTCCCTGAAAGCAGGTGGTAGAGAGATGGTGGTCGGTCTCCCAAGTTACAAGTGAAAGGACAAGAGGAAACAGCCTCAAGGTAGGCCAGGGGAGGTTTAGATTGCATATTGGGAAAAATTTCTTCACAGAAAGGGTCATTAAGCCTTGGAACAGGCTGCCCAGGGAAGTGGTTGAGACACCATTCCAGGAGGTGATTAAAGAATGGGTAGATGTGTTGCTGAGGGACGTGGTTTAGCGGTGAGCTTGGCGGTGTTAGATTAAAGTCTGTCTTTTCCAATCTGGATATTTCTATGACTCTCTTACTAGTGATTAAGTCCCACTGGGGCATGGCTGTTGGGGCAGTGGCTGGGTGAACAGGCCTGGGCAGCAGGGGCAAGTGAGGGGGAGCTGGACAAGGCAGAAAAGCAGGCAGGGGCTGGGGTCTGTGGGCAGAGAGGGCAGGTTTTCTCTGAGGTGATGAGCATGAGTTTTAAGGTGAAATGAAGCCCTGGCTCCTGCCAAAGGCTCCTGCCCTGTCTGCAGTT
Organism: Jacana jacana; assembly: GCA_013400555.1. Taxonomy (NCBI): domain Eukaryota; kingdom Metazoa; phylum Chordata; class Aves; order Charadriiformes; family Jacanidae; genus Jacana; species Jacana jacana. The sequence goes on along the minus strand of VZTM01033751.1, from coordinate 409,847 downwards.
GTCGGTGGCAGCTGGACAGTGAGTCCTGGGCTCGGAGATGAGTGGTGGTATTTTGGGCCTCCCCAAGCGGAGGATGTGGTTCACAGGAGTAAGCAGGAGGATAGTGTCTGACCACAGGCTGAATGCGGTGCTATTGGGCCAGCTTTCAGATGATTTCTCTGCAGAAATGTGTTCTTTAGGCATATGATACACCAGAGACCCACGTCCATGCAAAATGAAGCCGAGTACAACCAGCAAATAAATTTTAAAACATTGCTTGTGACCAAAGCAGAAAATAAATTGTCTATGTTTCTTAAACACACTGAGTGAACTCTGGTATTGCATGAAAGTTAGTAGATCTGGATCTCCTGGCAGTCTCCCAGGCAAAATTTATCACCCTGTTTTAACAATGTATTTTCTATGTCCAGAGAAGAGGAGGAAGGAGGAAACAGATAAAGAATTTGTCAAGATCAGTGCTGGTACCTGCATATATGTGTATCTTTGTCTTTGGAGGCTCCTGTTTTCCGACAAACTGTTTTGTGTTAACAGAGGTTGCCATCACTGAAAACACTGGGGTTACAAATCTAGAAACAGCTGCCTGGAGCCTCAGATAACAAATCACGTTCAGTGTAAAGTAAACTTTGAAGTGTACGGGACACCCAACAGTATTTAGGTGTCTAACCTACCTGAACTTTCAGAGCTCAGTGTTTGTCTCTGCTGCGGAGTTTGTGGAAAGAGACAAACTGATGGATCAGTCTGTTGAAATGGCAAGGTTTCAGGTTAATTTTTAGATTGCAGTATGCCACCAGTGGTCTCATATTCCTTAGATACTGACCCAAAAGGTAATCACGACTCCTTCGTCTTGCTCATTCATCTCTGATTTTTTTTTTCTGCAGGCTGACATTTAGTGGAATGGAGGTAACGTGCATTAGAGTCTCAAATTCAGCTTCTGGATCTAAGGAAGGTCTTTCATTCACGCTGATCTCCAGTTATAAAAGAAAGTGTTATGGCTCAAGCTTGGCAGGCTTCAGAAAAATCCCAGCACTTCAAATGCATTCAATTAATATACTGAATATTGACTCATTGCTTGCTCATGTGACCAACATTTAAATTACATTTTCTCATTTTTGAAGCATAAATAATGGTTTAATCCTCACAGCCTGATGAAGTCAGTTGGCATCATTTTCCTCTCCTAATGGAAGAAAACTTTGTAGGAAAAAGTAATATATTTTATTAGATGTCATTATTGCTTTCAGGCTTATTTCGAGGAAGTGCTCCTGTAAATTTGTGCTGAGCTAACTAATGAAAACATACCAAAAGTAATGGAGGAACTGACTGCAATCCCAGGTGACTAAGAAAGAAGAGAACACTTTACTGTTAAGTTACCTATGCCTTATAGTGCAGCTGTCCTGAAGGATGTTTGAATTTACCAATATGTAAAGGTAACACTTAGCTGCAGCAGCTCAACAACTTTGACAGCGAGGTGTACTGGTTCCAGAGTTGGTGTTTACAGGACTTCCCCAACAGCCCCTCTCTTGAGACTGCTTAAAGGACAAAGTTGTGTATTCCAGCTTAGAGAAGGAATGAATGCATCTTTTTCTAGAAGTTATTCAGCCTGAGAGTCTCATTGTACAAATGTTTTTCGTGCCTTGTCACTTCAAGAAAAGTTGCAGGGAGAACCACAGCGAACTCCTCTAACTGAGAACAAGAAGAGCAGCAAGTGAGGCTTTCCTGATGGGGCACCAGGAGGGGCAAGGAGCCAAAGCAAAGAAAGAAATTGAAGGGGGGAGGAAACATCCTCAAGATCTGCCTTTGGATAACTGGGACTTTGTGCCTGCGTAGTTGCCAGTTTGATATGACACATCTTTACTAGTTATTTGATCACATGACTTTATGGACAGTAGTTACTCTCTACAGAATGCATCATGTGTGTATCCTGAAGCTTGTCGGGACATGAGGAACCCCGATATCACAGGAAAGAGGTGTTTTGGAACAGAAACCACTGTTTCGGTAAGTGGTCATGCTATGATGTTGAACCTGGCTTTTTGGGTTGACCATGGTGTTGCCAGGTGGCCTAAAACCAGAGTTTGATGGAGAATTACAATGGCTTCTGTTACAGTAGGAGTGTTTGGTTAATCTTTTTTTTACCTGAAAAGGCTTTCTTTAATGCTGTTCTACATAAGCCTGTTTTAAAGCCAGTCCTGTGTTAACAGCGCTCTCACTATTTAAACAGTGAATGCGGTGTTCTCTCTCATAGAGAAGCAGCTGTATTGTTCTGGTGGATCATACACATGCAGCCAAACTAAGAGGTGACTCTCTGCCTTGTTGACCTTGAAGATTTCCCATGTTGTTTACAGCTTTTGGGGATGCCAACGGAAATCTCAGATGTAATCTCCACTCAGATTTTGTTTCCCTCTTTGTTGTACCTACCCTAGGGCTGATGGTTGGACTTGATGATTCCAAGGGTCTCTTCCAACCAAAATGATTCTATGATTCCACCCAGCCATGATCGTTACATTTGTACTTGGAGACTTTGACAAAAGGGAATGTAAAGTTTATTATGTTGCCACCAAATCTTTAATTCCATGTATATGTTTTACTCAGGATAAAAGAGTATCTTTCTCATATTTTTTTAGAGGTACCATAGGAATATATAGGGATGCTTAGTACACGGTAAAACTTACTTACAGTTCATAAATTGTTTATAAATAATGACTAAATATGGCAAATCAGGACAAAATTTAATTACAGAAGTCCACTAGATGGTACAGAAGCAGAGAGGGAGTTGTGTGAAAACTGGAGTTAGAGTAGCTGGAAGAAATTCCTATGAATGAGGAGTGTTTGTAAGCCTGTGTGAAACCCACCTCCTTCATTTGGAAGGGAAGAACGAACTTCTCACTGATGGTTTGGGATGAGGCACCTAATATAGCTGGATCTCATGATGATAAGAAGATGCTTATGTCTGCCAGGTGAACAGAAACGCTCTCCACAGGCTACAGGGTAAATGCTTTTTGGATTGGGTTGGGTTTGGTTTTTTTTTTTGAGACTTGCATTAGATTAACAGAAAGGCCAGAAAATCAAATGGTAATGTCTTGCAGGAAATCTCATCACCTAATAGAGACAAGAAGGTAACTTGCTGGTGAGAATTATCTTGTCCTGGTTCCCCTAAACATAGCACTAACCAGGGGACGATGTTTACAAAGTTTCCCTAATCTTATGGTTTGGATGAGCAAGGCACTTCTTTCCTTTTGATATAGCTGGCCACAGGGGCAAAGGAACTTTTTACTACCCAAAGAAAGAGTATCTGCAATAGCCCAGATACCCGCAGAGCCCAACTTCCATATACTATTGTGAAGAATTAATTTAGGTTTTCTGGAATGACTTTATCTTTCCTTCCTTCCTTTTACTCCTTGTCCCACCCAGTCTCTTCCAGTTTCCTGCTTCTGCTTTATTTATAGCTAAATGCAATACGTGGGTTTTAAGAAAGTGCCTTGGGGGCCAGATACTGCAAATCCTCCTGAATTATTGAAAATCACATTTCTTATTTGTGGACGTTGATGGATGCTGTTTGATTACCTCTTGCAGAGGGGTTAAAAGCATTTGTGTAGTGAAGTATGTAAACCCCCTGAAGATGGACAGGTACAATTGCGATGGACAGCTAACAAGATGCATTTGACTCTTCCAAGTAGCTGAGCAGCCTCACACAAAACAAAGATTTTAGCAGACGCAAGAAGTGTGTGGGTCTGTTCGTGAGCCCCAGCTGACAGATTCGTGCAGTATAATTTGTGACTGTCTGCGCTCAGAGTTTTTGCTGCCTTCACAGCTTTTGGGCAGCTAGAAAGGAGATTTGTACTGGGGTAACCGCCAAGGCAAAGCCTGCTGTCAGCAGTGATTTGCAAAGAGGCAGTTTACCTTGGTTTCAAGCTGAGACTCATGTACACTAGTAATCATAATTACAATATTTAGCTCTAATATGCTGCTTTTAAGATGGGTATCTAACTAAAGTCTTGTAGGGGGACAGAGGGGTGTCATTAGCTCCCTCAACATGTATTAATTTTTACAACTGCTACAAACTATAGTCAGGCTGAAAAAGAAAGACAAAAGGTGACCAGATCTCGTGGTGTTGATGGGCCTCCTCCAGCCTGTCTGTCCCCATTGTTATTCCAGTGTCCAAAGGGAACAGGAGCTGAACCATGACCGATTTGTTGCAGCAGAAGCCGAGTACCCGCTGGTCTCCTGAATACAAAAATGAAGCTTCATACTGTTTCCCTTGAATGGAAGCAGCATGACGTGAGTGTGAAAAGAGTGGAACAGTATGTTAAGGGAAACACGACCGAAAGGAGAGAACAGCTGACCCCAAGGGCTGAGCAGATCTGTCCCCTCTGCTTCACTGGGTGGGTTTGTGTTCAGCTCTTCAACTTGGACTGTCTTGTGGGTCTCACAACACATCTCTGCAGCTCTGGGCTGGAAAATGAAACAGTGGCAAGAGGGTTGTTTCATTCGTCCTGAAACAAGCTGTGGAAAATGAAAGCTATGGCTGAACTTTAAAACAAGCTGAAGGCACTGAAATGCAGAAATGCAGATTGAAGCCATTTAGTAGAGTCAGATTTGGAACAGAGCCCTGAAAAAACCTGCAGTTATGACTAATCCATTTTTAATGTGTGTGGTTGTAGGTAAAAATCACTTCTTTGAAAGATCATTTCTCTGCCTATGGTGGTTACAGCTCTTTTGCTCTCATTTTAGATAAATGACGTGTTGACATGTGAGTTCAGTATCAGCTGAACTGCAATGACAGAGTTATTTCTGATGCTGGAGTGACCCTGGCTGAGCTGCTGGCGAGGGGGACAAACAATTCAAACAGGATATTCAGTGTCAAGCAGCACCCTGAGAGACCCACCCAGAGTCAGATACTTGAATGCTTGCTCTATCCTTCAGCCAAGTTAGCTGAGGAAACTGGTCTGAAGAGCATACGGTAGATTTCAGTTTGTGCAGGGACAAAGTCATGCAGTGATGATGTAGAAGTGAAACACTCTGAAATAGAAACTTGGGGTGTTCTTGCTACACTGAACAAGTCTGTAAGGCACCGCAGTGGTACAGGGTATCCTTTGGGGAAGCATCTCCCATAGGAGGATAGGCTGAGGGAGCTGGGTCTCTTTAGCTTGGAGAAGAGACTGAGGGGTGACCTCGTTAATGTTTATAAATATGTAAAGGGTGAGTGTCAGGAGGATGGAGCCAGGCTCTTCTCAGTGACATCCAATGATAGGACAAGTGGCAATGGGTGCAAGCTGGAACAGAGGAGGTTCCACTTAAATATGAGAAAAACTTCTTTATGGTGAGGGTGACTGAACACTGGCAGGGGCTGCCCAGGGAGGTTGTGGAGTCTCCTTCTCTGGAGACATTCAAAACCTGCCTGGACGTGTTCCTGTGTGACCTGCTCTAGGTGTTCCTACTCTAGCAGGGGATTGGACTAGATGATCTTTCAAGGTCCCTTCCAATCCCTGAGATTCTGTGATTCTGTGATTTTGTTCGCAAATTGTCCCAGCCTTGCCTGCTGGTCCCTTCTCAGGGATCCCTCCCACCCTGTGCAAGCCACTGAGGTTTAACACACTGCTGTAGGAAGGGGAGATGTGGCATGACACTCTGTGTTAGAGTGTTGTGACACCAATCCAACGTTTACAGAATTTGCAGTCTTATTATAGTCAGTAGATCTGTGAACAGGAGAGAGGAGAGGAGGGGAGGGGAGCGGAGGGGAGGAGGAAGGAGAGGAGAGGAGGAAGGAGAGGTGAGCAAATACAATGCTGATGTTCAATTTACATAGTACCTTAGTCTAGCTAAGGGCAGTGCAGGGTGGTGACAGCCCTTGTAGTAACATGCAGTACTCTGAGGGTGAAGGATGTTTTCTGTAGTCAGTGTGTATCTGATATCCAGGAACAAAAGCAGTTGTCGTTTACCTGGTGTAGGCTGAAAGGTGGTGCAATGTGATAGAGCAACAGGGAACTCCTTGCTGGCTTTTTGCCCTGTGCAGATTCCTTTTGAATTAAAATTTGACCTTTAAAGCAAGACCTGCTGCTTCGGTTTCTCACTGTCTAAATTCTGCGTTGAAGCTTGAGAAACAAGTCTGTGAAGCTGGAGGATTTTTTATGTTCTAATTAGTGAAACACAGAATAGGTAGGAACGAGTCTGCTGAGGGAGAGTCATCAAAAAGAAACCATTTTACAGAACTGGTGCCTTTTATTTTATTCTGCTCCCTGGCAACATAAGGCCTGTGTGGTGCTGGTCTTAAATCAGAACAAAAAAAATGGTTTATATTAAAGACTGGTCCACAGCTCCTCTCCTGCACTTAGAGGCACCTCTGCCTTGATCAAAGCGCTACCTCGTTTGCTCTCAGTGATGTGGAAACCTGAAGCTGTGTTTCTGCTGCCAGGGTTTTACACTAGAGCACTGCAGCTGCTTGGCACCAACAGCCCTGTGCAGGAGTTTGGGTGTAGGAGAGCTAGAAACCACTATCCTGACTAAAAATCTGGGGGTATTTAGGCAGAGTGGCTGTGATGGAAGAACCTCTTTGCCTTTTTGGAATTTCTATTGCTTCAGTTGTATTTGCACAGGAGTTCCCAATTTCTCATGCAGGCAGATTTTGTCACTTCATGCAGATTATTAAGTGCAGACTGAAGGGCAGCTGAAACTGAAACTCAGCTCCAGGGTGGGGGGCAGCATTTGGTGCCAGGGGAAGAAGGCCTGGGTGCTGTGCTTAGAGATCTGCAGGTGGGACTGCAAGGGAGGTAGATGGAAGCACATGATTATTTTTTGTGTTCAAACACAAGGGTTAAGTTTTCAGGAATACCAAGAGGTTCTTCAAGGCTGGGAGAGCCTAAAACCTTGCATTTCTCCTGCCTCATCTGCCTGCTGGCGTGCACAGCCACGTTGTCCCTTTCACAATGCACCTGATCTGTGGGTGACTCATCTGAAGGCTGCCAGTCCTCCCCAGCAAGGTGCTCCAGGGCTGAGTCGCACCCATGTATCACCTCTCTTATTGTACCCTGTTATCAGCTACTCCTTTCACTCCTAGGGTGCTCCCCACCTTTGATCTGTTCCATACTGCAGCAACGACTTCCCTCCTGTTTTAACCCTGCACTACGTTGTGCAAGGCCATTGTCAGCCCACAAACGCTGCGGCCGCTGCTGCCGGTGCGCTGCTTTCACAGGTACATCTGCACTTTGTCTCTAAAGCCTGACATAAACTCTTACTCCCCTCAATAATCAACTAATCTCTCTGCTACAAGAGAGCAATTTCTTTCAGACACCACGTGGAGGTAGAACGATCCGGTTAATTCTTCCCCTCCTCTCCATTGCATTTGTGTGGCTGCTGCAGGTAGCCAGATAGGGAGCAGGGGCTCTTTACTCCATCTGTGCAGCGCTAGGTGCTGTAGGCTCTGACTGGTCTGTAAATCCTAATGTTAGGGAGCACTTATGAATCCTGTCTTGTAGCAGAAAGTCCCCTTTTGCTGGCCGGGATGGATCTTGTTTAATTTGAGGTTGATTCTGTCAAAGCTAGAGACCTCAGTGGAAAAAAAAAAAGGTGCTCTGTGTGCAGTAGGACTGAAACCACTGTGTTTTACACTTTTTTTTTCCACAGTGATGAGTGGGCAAAAGCAGGGATAACAGGATAATTTAACCCCTGTTTGCTTAAAATCAGCTGAATTCCTGTTGAAAGCAAGACCGGTAGCAGCACCTAAGCTGGTTCTGCTGGAGATGCTGCTTGTCAGATGACCTAGCGTAGCCTTCCTGACTTGTAGGGTTTGGGGCAGAAACTCTGGCTTAAGAAACACATGTCATCTCACAGCCTACAGAGCAGTCAGTTCCTGCTGTTGTGGTGCAGAGCAGTGACCCAGCTCGTTTCATCTCTACACTCAAGGGTGGGCCTTGGCTGGGCTGCGGGTGGAGGGCGTGTTTGCTGCGCTTGGTCATGCAATACAGAGAAGGTGGTGGCTACGATGTTTGTCTCCTAATGGGTTCAGCCAAGCAGCACAGCCCGTATCTGCAACCCAGCCCTACCACTGGGGAGTCCTGACCACAGTGTGCTGATCCTGACGTGATTTAATAGTGACGAATCACTTTCCTTCCACTGGCCAGGCTGGGCTTGTTTTATTTATGCCTTAAAACCCCTCTTCTCTCCCACACTGTGGTCTGTGCAAAACTGTTTGGCAAGTTAAAAAGCTCTGCCTGGTGTGTGGGCAGGAGAAGGACCACAACCTGGTGTGGAAAGCATGTGAGATGTGGTCCAGGCTAGTGGGGAGAATGAGGTGGGGACCAGAGGTGCCAGTTGTGTGCTCAGTTCATATGAGTTGCCCAGCCTGTTTCAGAGGCTTGTAACTACTAATCCTTGACAATGTTTCAGGCCTGGCCTACAGTCACTAATTGCCAGTGTCCTGGGGCTTCTTCCAGGTTTTAATTGTCCCTATTAGTATGATGGATGCTGGAAATAAGGATACACTGGAGAAAGGTGGTAGTGTTTTCATTGCTGCCGTAGTTGTTGCTGGGGTTGCTGTTAAAGCTGCTTACTGGTGTTTGCCCTCCTGTGAAATGTGTAGATGAGCTATTTATAAATGTGTGAAGAGATCTCACATCTCTGGCTGCTGCTCTGATTTAAGGATAATCCTCCCCAGGAGGGGAGAATCTGTCCAGAGCTGCAAAGGAGGTTAGTGGCAGAGTTCTTCTGAGCCTCATGGTTTTCTTTATGATGGTGTGGATTTACAGTGGTGGGAGTGGAGAAGCAACATACTGTTTCCCTATTAGCTCTGCCTGTTACAGCATGATCTCCCATCTTCTGGGTGAAGAGAGGCACTTCTCCTGCTGCACAGCCCCCTCTCCTGTCTTCTCCTCCCTCTGCACAGCAGATGCTGTGTCCTAGGCTGCATTAAGCATCAGTCTTCTATTGCTTTAGCTCTTCCTACCTGGAATGGATTCAGCCTGGTGTGCAGGGGGGGATGACTCTTTCCCCAAAGCAGTGCAGTCCTAGGCACACAGGAGCTACTCTCTCTACTTCTCAAATACTCTTCTGAAGGTAGGTTCAACAACCTGCCTTCATTATTCCTCCCCCTGTAAGGTGCAAATTATCTCACTCTTTAGAGCATGCAGTTTCTTGAACAGTGAGATTAATTTAGCTGGATTTCTAGTGCATCCCATTGTCTTTTACCTTTCCACATGTGGATTTGCTGAGGACTACTTACAGGCAAGCTTCTCAACTTGTCCTCTCTGGGAGCATGATTCTCCTGCCCAACTCCCAGTTTTAGTGAAGCTCAGGGAAATTATCTACCTTTGAGGTCTGCACCTCACTGTCCAGCTTGGTTAGGGCTGACCAAAGGACTCAAGGACCATTAGGCAGACACAGATACACCCCAAATGGATAGCACGAGCCTAGTTGCCTTAAGAAACAAGGCTTATGCCATGTGGTTTCCGTGAGGAAATGTCTTTGCTTCTTCTTTCCCTGAGAGCTCCTGGTATGCTGGCTGGATCTGCAGGACACACTGCCCTCTCTTGGTCCTAGGCGGGCTCTGGATCTGGGCTGAGGAACCTGTTCTTCCTGAGTGTCCGGGTGGCCAAGGGACCCTTTCTGGAGCCTTGTGGGGCCATCTGATATATGCTGTGATCTACAAACTTGGTCAGAGTTATAGACTGTGTAGGTGACTCCAGCATCCCCTCCACAACCTCCTGAGAGGGTTTATGCGTGGCTTCAGCACCACATGAAATCAATTGTGGGAAAAACAACTTAAAAGTGATTTTATCATTGTATGCAAGGAAGTGATGTAAGAAACTGCAGAAATCTGCTAGCTGGATTCTTGGACACGTGGTGGGAGACTTTCATGTTTTTTCTTGTAAATGAGTTTTATGTAAATGTTGGAAAATCACAATTCTGACATAAACATTTCAGAGAATGTACCCGTCCAGATGCAATGGAGTTGTGGGGGCAATCTGGGAGCAGAGACTTCTCTGACATGATCTTGGCAGTGCCCTTTGGGGTTACACTCTCTCCGAGCCTGGCCCTGGCTGCTGCCAGAATGATTTAGTGTGAAGCTGAGCACTGGGCTGCTCGATACAGGTATTTTAATGAGTAGAATGTAATGGTTTCGTTTCTGCTGCATGTTGTGCTTGTTCCTGCCCTTGTGAGGATTATTGTGTACTGGCAGTGTCTCACATTGTGTTCAACCTTTTTTATGTCCTGGACAACCTCATTAATCTGCACTATCTCCTTTTTGGCTTACTGAAATGTCATGTTACAGCGAGACAGGGGTGGGGGAAGTGGGGGGCTAGGAGAAGTTGGCTGTTTTGTGTTCTTTTGTTGTGTCTTTTATCAAACTAACTGTCGTCATCAGGAAAACCCGATGTGATTTGGAAGTGTATGTATTCCCTGTGTGTACCTCTCAAACGAGCAGCAGATGGGAATGGGCAGTGTTTGGGTCAGAGTGCCCCAGAACAGCCAGTGTCCTGGGACTGCACAAGTTGATGGGTATCTCCCCTTTCATCTAAATGCACATGGAGCCACGGAGCTAGAAGAAAGAAAAAGATACTGTGGTCCCAGATGTCTCCCTGCTCTTGCCTGTCTCGCTCGAGGGGTCACATCCCCTCACTGTGCTCCTCCGGTGTGGATTGCCAATGGCCTGGTGTTGCCTGCAGCTCTGTTGTCACACCAGCCCAGTGCTGCCTGCTCTGCGCTGTCACTCTCTGGCTCCCCACAGCTGGCAAGTCCCCGGGGGCTGTGCCCACATCCTGAGTCAAAAACCTTGGGCAAAGGCAAAATCTGAACACCTACACAGGGAATGGGAGAGATGGGGTTTCCGCATGGTAGGGGAGTTTGTACACCCCTCCCAGAGCCTGCCTGAAACCACAGGCTGCCAGGGAAGGCCTGGGCAGGCTGAGGGAGCAGAGGGGTAGATCTGGGCAGATTTACCCACATGAGAAAGCCTCATGTGCTTGGACAGGAGGAGCAGGCTCTGGGCTCTGTTCTCTGTGTGCTTTTGCTAAGATCCTAAGGAGGCATCTTTGTTTTAGGAACCCGCTGTCCTGGGGCACAGGACACCTGCTGAGTGCTCTGCCAGGCTGTTACTCTTTCTTATGCTCTTAAAAGGCAAAAATCACTTCTGATCTACCGTACCCCACAGCAGGGAGTGCTTGCCCTTGAAGAGCATTCCCAGCTCCAGCTGTAAAGCAGCGCTACAGCACACAGTGTTGCATCTGAAGTGATGTCTCTGCTTGCTTGCCTTTGCCAGTTCCCACTCCAAGAAATATAATTTTTATGCCTAATGCTTAGTAGAGGTGGCTGAGGCACCTCATTTGGCTTCCTGCATCTGGGGAGGGGGCTGTAGGTGTGGAGATACATTGGTTTAAGGTGGAGCTGGTCACTTGACCAGCTTTTCTTGTCCTGTGGCAGCTAAAACACAGCATTAGATGGGAAAGCATATGCTGGCAAACAGAACTCGGATGAGATCTGCCCCATAACGCTGGGGAGCGGGTGTCAGCCCCAGCCCCAAAGCACTGGGGTCTCTCTACACTGCTCAGACTGATGACCCATCTGGTGTGTGGGTTTGGTGAGCAGGGAAGAAACACCCATGCCCACCTCTTGAGCTTACCTTTTCCTTTGGCGGCCCTTGGGTTTCTTCAGGCTGTGGACTACCCCGGCAGTCTTGGCCTGTGGACCACCAGAAGTCAGATAATGGTGGAAGGAGTCGGGGTACCAGGAAGGGGAAGCTTTCCATGAAAAAAAATTCAGCACAGATTTGCCACCAGGGGAAGAAATGGCTTCTATCTTGCTGGATCTCCTCTGTCTCTGCTTCTCCACGCCTCCTTTCAGGAGGGTGTATGTGTCACCCCTGTGATTTCTGAGGTTTGTGACATCTTTTGGGGGAGTCTGCCATATAGTAGCTGTTCACCAGTATCCGTGGTCTACTGGAAGCCGCTGGTTTTGATTTCCTTACTCCTGTGCTGGTGAGAAACCAGCCATCTGAGAGTGGGAAGTTCCTGGCTTAGCATCCAGCCTCACTTCTTCTTTGGGCAGCCTTGCGAGCTCCCTGCTGGCTCCGTGTCTGGCTGGGCCAACTGGAGGGAAAGGCACACTCCAAGCCCGGCTGAGTTCACTTGGTATTTTTATAGTGATTTACACCTTTCTGAGGTCGGCCCTTTGAACCAGAATTTTCTTTAAAACCGAAATGAAAAGGGCAAGCTGGAAAAACAGCCAAAGGATTTTTTTATTTTTATTTTTTTAATTATTATTATTATTTTTCCAGTGCACCAAGCCAGGTTTTGAAGACAGCCTCGCATTCCTGCTGGCCAGCTGCACGAAAGACACTGTACATGTGGCAGCCTCCTTGCCGAGAGCTTGGCTTGTGCAGGTCCGGCTGTGGGTGACCAGCCCGGGCAGGTCAGCAGGTAGCCACGGGCAAGTCCAGAGCAGGAGCCTGTGCATTCCCGTAGACAATTTGGTTTATTCAGTTCTCACGCTTCAGCCTGACCAAAAGCTTACCCTGACCTTATAGCTACAGGCAAGATCAAAACGACTTAGCGACTGTTATTTATCCACTTGCATTAGTCACTCGTGTAATTAGAAGATAAAGAGACGTGTATTTTACGCCGGCCGTGGGTGACGGGCGGGACCGCTGCCCCCCCGGCAAGCTCTGGCTGCCGCCACCAGGGGACACTGTTGGACAGTCCATGGACCCCTCCGCTGGGCAGGTCGCGTTTCATACAGTCCTAGAATAGTTTGGGTTGGAAGGAACCTTAAAGGTCACCTAGTTTCAACCCATCTGCCCATGGGAAGGAACACCTCCCACTAGAGCAGGTTGCTCAAAGCCCGGTCCACCCTGCCCTTGAACATCTCCAGGGATGGGGCAGCCACAACTTCTCTGGGCAACCTGTTCCAGTGTCTCACCACCCGCAGAGTGAAAAATTTCTTCCCTCTCTGGTTTGTTTCAGTTTGATCATCCTGTACTCCCATCCTTGGCTTCCTTCCCTCCACCACCCTCTGCTAAGCTCGTTGTCTGCAAGCACTGCTTGCTCTGGCACCGGTTTCTTTAGAACTTGTCCCGGCTATTCAGTTTCATCAGGCAGTTTTATCGCACAAGGTCACCCCATTGGAGTATCTTGTGTTTTGTTCTGTCTCTCCTCCCCAGAGGCAGGTAGCCAACACACCAGTTTGCTGGGAACGCGTCAAGGACCTGCGTGGAGCTGCAGGACTTGGCATGCTCGGGACAAAGAGACATAAGCCAGATGCAACCTGCCCTGAAGTTTAGAAGCACTCAGAGTAGAGATTTGGGTTTGGGCCTGTTTAGAAGATTAAGTTCAGTCTGGGTTCAGACCACTCCAATTCCCCATGTTAAAAAATGTCCTATGATTCTACTCCCTGTAATAAAAGTGAAGTGTAAGATTCATTGCTTTTGAAGTTAGTGCCTTGATGGTTTGTGCAGTAAGACAGGCATGTCATTACCTGCTTGAAATAAAAAAACCAAAAGTTGTCAGGTTGCTTTTACAGATGGAAAGAGGCATTTGTTAAAGGGCCTGAACAGGTGGGCATGTGAGTGATGTGGGTTCCTGCAGGTTTCTTTCAGAGAAAGGCAAGCTGAATTGCTTGTGTGTAAAAAGGGCCGCTCTCTCAGGGCTGATCACTAATCCTGGACTTTGAGGTGAGAAGGAGAGAGGTGGTGTCCATTGCTGCCTCTGACAAGGTCCTCTTGGCATCCCACCCTGGGCAGAGCAGCTTGCAACTCATATAGGCAGCTTTGGGGATGGAGGAGTGGAGGAGACACGAGGAACCCTGTCTGGGGACTGTTCACTCATGTGGCAAAAATGGATTTTACTCCTTATAAAGAGAGGGCTTCTTTAGGTCCAAAATTAATGGATAAAAATCACTCTTGGCTGATTCTCTGTGGTTAAACCCATGGTTTGTGCTTTCCCTGGGGCCTGTTTCAGTACTGGCTGCCCCAGGCTGCAACTTCTCAAGACTTTTGGAGCCACTTAGGAAAATGATGGAGAATTGGACCCTGCCCCAGGCAGCACAGAGACATTTTTCAAGGCCTTGTGCTGAATGTAAAACTGCTTTGTCTGTGAGCAGTTTTGGGATGGGAGGGGAGGCTCCTCTGTTTTAGGATCCTCCATGTCATGAGGTGTGTTCTGATTTGCAGCATTGCCCGAAGGACAGGGTTGTCATCATCTACTGTTAAATCTTTTGTTGCTAACACACAGATTTAGAGGGAATATGGGTCTGTATCTCCTCATGTCGTTTGGCATAGCTGCCTTGAATTCAAAGAGTTTAGTCCAGCTGAGGATCTGGTCCGATTTGTGCAGGGCTTTGTTTTATGTAATGGCATTTTTGCAGACATCTTTGCTTAGTGCTAATAGTGCACCAGAGAGAAAGTTCATGCTCATGCATGAAGTAGGTTGAGGGAGGTCATTCTCCCCCTCTGCTCCTCACTGGTGAGGCCACAACTGGAATACTGCGTCCAGTTCTGGACTCCCCAGTTCTAGAGAGACAGGGAACTGCTGGAGAGAGGCCAGTGTAGGGCAACAAAGATGACTGAGGGACTGGAGCATCTCCCTGATGAGGAAAGGCTGAGAGAGCTGTGACTCTTTAGCTTGGAGAAGAGAAGGCTGAGGGGAGACCTTATTAATGCTTACATGTATCTGAAGGATGGATTGAAGGAGGATGGAGCTGGACTCTTTTTAGTGGTTCCCAGTGACAGGACGAAGGGCAATGGGCACAAGCTGGAACACAGGGAGTTCCAGTCAAATATGAGGAAAAACTTCTTTCCATTGAGGGTGGCAGAGCCCTGGCAGAGGCTGCCCAGGGAGGCTGCGGAGTCCCCTTCTCTGGAGAACTTCAAGCCCCACCTGGATGCAACCCTGAGTGGTGTGCTCTGGGCAACCCTGCTTTAGCAGGGGAGTTGGGCTGGATGGTCTCTAGAGACCCTTTCCAACTCTGACAATTCCATGATTCCATGCTTTGGTGAGAACTAGCGTGCCAAAGAGCTCTAGGCATTGTGCTTAGACCAGCAAACAGGACTTCAAACACCTCTGTGATTGAGAAGGATTTGTAGGTGGCAGTTTCCCTTCTGTTTAGGAGATGAAGCGCCTGCAGCAGTTCCTGTAGGAGAATTTAGCTGGTCAGCTCATGAGCACTTTTATATTTGAAGTGTTTAAAAAAGGGAGATGGTGATTTTGGAAGTGAAGCGTGAAAACGGTCTGGCAGTCAAGTGATGTTTAAGGATGAGTGCAGTGTAGGCAGTGCTGCTCCCTTGTAATATGTTGGGAGGCGGGAGGCAGCAGTCTCTGCTGATTACATTTACGGTTCCCAGCCAATGCCTGGTCTTCAGCTGGGACTATCTGTGCTGATTCTGATTGACTGGGATTCCAGAGAAGACTCAAACTCAGTGTGTCTTCTCAAAGGGGTAGATGACTATGCTGAGATGATAATAACAACTCATCTTTACAGTGCTTTATCCCCTGTGATGGTAAAAGCATTTCTGTAATCCAGAGCATGTTGGAATATTCTTGGAACATATCTTTCCTGAGGAGTATTTTCATTCAGAAGGTTGCTTCAACATACTGGAAATGAAACCTTCCCCAGAGCCCCAGATTTCATGTGCACGTGGCAGCCTGGGAATTGATGGAAAGAAAAGGAAGGTGCTGAAACTCAGAAGAAGAAAACTCCTTGCTCCCCTCCATCCCACATTGTTTCCTGAAGCGGCTGAGGAGTTTGGCAGGGCCTCCTGGTTCTCATAAAGACACTGAAGGGTCTTCATGTCACCAGGGTTTAGGCCATGTGTTGGAAAGGTAGTTTTTTCCTGTGGTTGAAGAAGAGAGATATCTTATGACATGAGAATGGAAGGGTTGATATATCAATGCCATGTCACACCCAGAGATCAAATAGGGTCTGTGGCAAGAGAGCTTGCATTTTTGATGAATTATCCAGAGCAGATGAGATGGCTTTATCCTCTTACTTTTGCTGCAGAGAGACACCAAAGTCCTGATGTAATGTAGAGCCTGCAACAGGAAAGGGTAAACCTGTGAATTTCTGTTGGATCATCACTTTTGCATCATGTAGCTCTGGCTTTTTTTGACCTAGTGTTAGGAGTCCTAGAGTTGGGTTTAATATTTCAGGGTACGATGGCTTGGACTGCTCCAGTTTTGAATCCTTTTCTACAAAGTCCATTACTTTCCATTGTCTCTTTGGTTGTGTACATTGCTGAGTAGAGTACAAAAATTGTGAATCAGAACTGGTCTGAATACACCCCTGCCACTGCAACTGCTTTGGTACAGCAGAGTAAAAGAGGAGCAAGGGTTGGAATTTGTCAGTGTAAAGCTGGGATCTGATCCTAGTTTATAGATCCATTGATTTCAGTGTATTTCCTTATGGATTGAATTACCCCTTTATCCTGGTTGGATCATATGCCTGCTAATTGGTCTGGTCTGGTGATAAACTTCTCTGGAGGGTATGCTCAGAGTTAGCAATCGTGCTGTGGAGGACAGGTACCCACAACGCCTGTTTTTACTGTTTCTAAGTAATACTTCTTGTCTGAATTTACCTCTTGCAAATAGCTTTGTGAACATACACAATATACAGAGAAGGTGAGACCAGGGCCTCACGGAGGAGCAGGAGGACACCACAGAACTATAGAATCGTAAAAGAGTTTGGATTGGAAGGGACCTTGAAGATCATCAAGTTTCAACCCTCCTGCCATGGGCAGGGGCACCTCCCACTAGAGCAGGTTGCTCAAAGCCCCATCTAGCCTGGCCTTGAGTGCCTCCAGGGATGGGCCATCCACAGCTTCTCTGGACACTCTGTTCCAGTGTCTCACCACCCTCACACTAAAGAATTTCTTCCTGACATCCAATCTAAATCTCCCCTCTTTCCATTTAAAACCACTACCCCTCATCCTGTCATTACACTCCTTCATGAAGAGTCCCTCTCCAAACGATCCCCAGTGATCTGCTTTCATGGAGTGAGCAGATTGTGTGCCTCAGTTTCTCCCATTGCAAACAGGGGTTCTTGGTAGCATTTGCCTTGCGAGATGACTCCCACAGTGTGGCATTGGCGTCTCTCCGTAACACAGGGCCCCAGCAAAGCAGCTCTTGCAGTAAGATATGATTTAAATTATTTAGGGTGTTGTCATGTGATCACAACTGATTGAGTTCCTGTGGCTTAACAAGTTGCCATCTGTTATCATCTCCATTATGAATTATGCATTAGCTTAAACCGAAGGAGTTCAAGCAAAGTCCTCACCCCAATGATACCATAAAACTGTCTTTAGGGTTGTTAGTACTGGATCCAAACCCCTGCAGCCACACAAGAGAACATACTGGTCCAGTACAAGCTCTCTCTGCTGGTTCAAACCATCCTGGCAGATTCCCTTGGTAGTGGCAGGCTTTGTGCTGGGCCAGGTGTCATCTGCCCTCCTCATGTAGGCTCATAAAACTCATGAAAACTCCATGCACTGTGTGCTGGCTGAGTGGAGAGAAAGGAGACCATAGTCCCACACTAGAGAGCCAAAGATCTCATGATCATGTGGTCAGGGAGCCACTGCTGAAGAAGGCATTGCTGGTGAACTTGATGTAAGGCTTTGCTAAGCTGTTGGCTCTGGACTTGCCATGAGTCCTACTTTAGAACCTGAGAGTATGCACGCATGTGGTGATGCCAAAGTGGCCATTTGCAGTAAAACACGCTTCAGGTCTAAGTCAGACATTCATCTGAGCCCTCTGTCCTGGAACTGTTGTGGCCAGAAAGCAGACTTTGCCAGAACATTCCCATTTCTCAAGCTGACCCACAGAGCCTCAGCTTGTGCACTTCCCCTGTGAAGCAAAGGTGCCTCCAACCACTGTGGCTCTGTGTATGGGCTATTTCCTTCTTGGGCCAAAGTGCTGTTGCTTCTTCATAGCTCAGGAAGCTCCTGCTGGCCAAGCTGTGAAGTCTCTCCCTTTTGCTCCTATAGTTTATATTGGATCTGCAGTGGCGAAAGCAATTAAGGCCTGCAGTCCATCCAAGGGTGCAATTCTCTGATCTCCTGTCATCCCTCAAGTCACATTTACAGCCAGGCTTTCTCTGCCTGCAATACACCAATGCAAGGTGACCAGCTTGGCAGCTCAGGGTGACTGGGGCAGGCTTGGCACTCACAGCAGTTCCAGGGTTGGCTGAATTTATACGTCTTTGCTCGGCAGCAGATTGGGTCAGCAACCTTGTTCTGATGCAGAGGCAGGTCGTTTATTACCATCCGTTTGACATCAGAGCCTATCAACTAAACATTGCTCTTTGTGGGAAGAGGCAGCAGAGATGACTGTAGCTAAATCAAGACTTACTTGGCGAGTGTGCGCAGTGGGGAACGCCGAAAATTCATGGCATCCACAGAAGCCAAGTGCTTTCACACAGATTGCGTGGCTGTCCTGAGGAGGACCACTGGGATCTGGGAGCCAGACAGGATGGATAGGCCAGGGAATGAACGTCTCCTGGCACCGGCAGTGGTTGCAATGATAATTCTTGTTTGAATTTTGGGCCATAAATCTCTTTGCGGCTACAAGGACGCTTCCAGTGGCTCCAGCTTTATCCCAGTGTTCAGAGATATTTTTTTTTTACAGCTGGAGGGTGCTTGTTCCATCAGCTGGCACAAAGGCTGACTCTATGGCTCCCAGTTTCTGCCCTTGGATATCTGAGGGCAAAATCCTTTGACTTCAGAGGGAGTAACTCACACAATGTCCCTGCTAGAAATAGAACTATGTCCCTTCTCTTTGAAGCAGGGACTGATTCTCTGGTTTCAGCTTGATTTGCAAAGCTGTTTCCCTGGGGGATAGCCAGCCTGATTTTTCTCCCAAATTCACACATATCTGTACCCCTGGCATTTTTACAGGGAGCTGAACAGTCTCTTCAACCGAGAAAGAAATTCAGAGTCTTTCTTAAACTCCTTTGGAAAGAGGGAGGTGGATAGGAAAACAATAGTGCCACTGTTAAAATCTGTGGGAACTGAGCTGGTCACACCGGACATCTTCTCTCACATTTTGTCCTAATGACTTTGCAATATAAAGGTGAAGAATAATGAAGCTCTGGATGCTGGGCCATAGTGGATCAGGAAGTAAGGAATAAAGAAGGAAAGGAGAGAGAGTTGGGATTTAGCATGGACTACCAGGATTCTTGCACTAAGTCTTAAATTGCTCCAAACCACAGGGTATGGTGCTGGGGGGGAGGTGGGGGGAAGCAGTTATGCAATTTCATCCTCAGTCATGCAAAGGCAAATTATTGGACAAAGGAATTGTATGAGATATATTGCAGTTAGGGCTTAGAAGAGTGTTTGATACAGGGTCTGACAAGATCTTGGCCTATCTGGGACAGGAGCTCAGTCATGTAGATTGGTAGAAATGACAAATGATACCTGGCTCTGATCCGTGTGACTGATGGAAGTTGTTGGTGCATCTGTTTTACTGAGAACTGACTCCTCCTGTGCATTAAGCAAAGCAGTAAAGAGCATTTCAATGACAGTTTTAGGTGTGATGTTTTGCAAACATCACTGAGTACCTTGCACGTGAAGCGTGATGGAAACCAAGAAGTTTGGTAATTTTGGTGGGATAAAAATAATGAAAGCTTTTGGAAGTCAGAGGAGGAAAAGAATTTTTTCTATCTGGGCAACAAACCGTCTGAAAGCAAAATTTTTGGGGAAGGAAAAACCCTGAAAGCTTTAATGTGAGAGACAGCAATGTGAGCAGTGTATGGTCTGGGCTTGTATACTTGGGTGCATGTGATAGACTAACAACAAGATAACTGGAGTGAGGTTATTGGGCCAGACTGTAAACCAGGGTAAGCAGCACAGCTCCGTGGGGCAGAGCAGCTAGAAGACTGTGAAGAAGAGAAGGATTTGGGAGTGTTGGTTAATGCTTGGCTGAACATGAGCCAACATTGTGCCTGGGTGGCCAGGAAGGCCAATGGCGTCCTGGCCTGCATGAGGAGTAGTGTAGCCAGCAGGAGCAGGGAGGTGATCATCCCCCTGTACTCAGCTCTAGTGGGGCTGCACCTTGAGTACTGTGTCCAGTTTTGGGCCCCTCACTACAAGAAAGACATCGAGGACCTGGAACATGTCCAGAGAAAGGCAACAAAACTGATGAGGGGTGTGGAGCACAAGTCCTATGAGGAGCAGCTGAGGGAGCTGGGATTGTTTAGTCTGGAGAAGAGGAGGCTCAGGGGAGACCTCATCACTCTACAACTTCCTGAAGGGAGGTTGTGAAGAGGAGGGAGTTGTCCTCTTCTCCCAGATAATTAATGATAGGACCAAGGAAATGGCCACAAATTGCACTAGGGGAGATTTAGATGAGATGTCAGGAAAAACTTTTTCTCCCTAAGGGTGGTCAAGCACTGGGATGGGCTGCCCAGGGAGGTGGGGGAGTCAACGTCCCTGGTGGTGTTCAAGAACCGTCTGGATGAGGTGCTACAACCCATGATTTAGTAGCTGAGTGGGTAGTATTGGTGATAGGAAGATGGTTGGACTAGATGATCTTGTAGATCCTTTCCAACCTTGTGTTTCTATGATTCTATGGAGGTCTGGCAGTTTATCCCTTCTGAAGATACAGTTGGGGGTAGAATTTATTGCCAAGCAATTACCATCAACTGGATTGAAATCAGAGCTGAAAATGGGAGGAATGAGTTAAAAGAGGCTATGGGAGGACTTGGGACACTTGAACGGAAATGGAGTGCGGCACTAAAGTCCCTTCCTTGGGAGTGAGACTGCTGGCTGGGAGGCAGCCTTGGTGACCAAATCAGTCTTTCCACCTGTGTATTATGGGACTCTGTGGATTATGGCTAAGATTTCACTACAGGCAGCTTGTGAGATTATACCCAGTAGTCCCACAGAAGGAATTGCTCTACCCTGTAGTAGATGTGAATATTGTCTAACCCAACCAACTGTGGCTTGTATGAGATTTTCTTTCAGAAAGCTTCCCCCTTGCCATCCAAGGAGTCCAGTTAAGATGACTTTACCATTAATGTCTAGTCCATACTCAGCTCCTACCATTGGAGAGATGCAGGCATGCAGACCATTTACATACTGTGTCCAGTTCAGGAAGGAATCTGTGTGCCTCAACGGTGTGTTTATCTGTTAAACTTGAATCCAATAAAGCTCTGACCACCTGGCTGGAGAATAGGAACGTTTTGTTCATCATTCTCTGGGTGAGTTTCCACCTGCATCATCCACAACACTATAAAACACAGCCAGGGTTGTAAGAATGGAAGGGGTAAACCTCAAACAGTCCTGAATCACTGCACTTGTCTTGCTGCTTCTGGGACTGGAGAAAGATGAAGAGTTTCCTCCTCTGCTTTCCAGTTTGTATCAAGTGTTGCTTGGGCCCTTCTCAATAGTCACCAGTGAGGGAATTTGTGCTGCTCTTCAGTACGTTGCACAAGGTATGGCTTTTTATATCACTTCATGTGGCATTTGGCAGGTTAGTGTTTTGGGGCATCTGCTGATACCGGTGTGAAACAGTGACTCAGGTATTAGGGCATTTAAAATCATGGCCAGTCAAAGGATGTACGAAGCTGGTCAGACTATAACCTGTGCACTATAGGCAGTAATGCTAATATGAGATGCTTTCCATGTGAAAGCCATCCAGTTGAAATCTTCCGATCCCAGCAATCGGTAGTTCAAAGCATGATCTTATACTGCAGCCTCGAACTCCTGTACTCATGGCATTGCCTGTCATGTATTGAATTTTAGCTATAGCTGGTTGTCCTCTGGTCTGTCTTCCATGGATGCAGAGGCTGAGTTCACACAGTGGAAAGCAGAGTTCTGTTCTTCCTCTCTTCAGCCTTTCCACAGTTGACCTACGTCTGGAATAGTGGAATTATTTCTGGGTTACACCACGTTTGGGCCTGCCCTCTTTTGAATTGATAGTAGGTCAGTGTGAAGAAGAGTGACTGATCACTCCCCAGTCCATATCATTAGAGAACTGGGTGTTCAAAAGATTACTTAAAAAAAAAATATCTTAGCTTTTTTTTTTTTAATCTTTACTTGCTCCTGTCTTTGTGATTTCACCTCATAAAAATAGCTTTGTGATTGTTAAAGGCAGTTCTTTTAGGTAGTGGCATACAGCAGAAAAAGGCAGCAAGCCTTAAGCAAGGAGTAAGCATCTAGGTTTCAAACACTCACTGAACTTGGTCCTTCAGGCAACTCTTTAAAGGTTTTGCACCAAGAGAAAACACCAAAGAGAGAAGAAAGGAGAAAGTGGAAGGGAGTGTTTATATTGAAATCTTTATTTAGTTCCAAAAGCCTAGAGCAAAGCATCAAAACACAGAGTGCCTTGTACAAGCCAAGACAGGGAATAGAATTTCCATTTTATTCCAGATGAGAAGTGGGTCTTGTTATAAAGGGTTTGGGTGACAAAGCTAAATGTAATTTAAATTTCTACTCCAATCTATTTTTAATTATTCATGTGTAGATTCTTTTGTAGGGTTAACAAGGAATTTGCTAGAAGCCAGCCCACAAAGACTTGAGTTGTAGTTTTCCAGCAGACATCCTGAAAACCCCACTGTCACAGGCAATCAGCATCCTTGGGGAGGTGGCCTGTTAGCAGGGTGTTTACTAATTGGGATCATTCTGCACTGGATAATTGTTTGTGACACCCACGCTGATTGGACCCACAATATCTTCCCATCCTGCAAATGGCCCGTGACAGTTTTGATGAATTTGAAGTTTGGAGTCTGAATAAATCTATGGAAGGGGGGGAAAAAAAATGCTTCCACTGGAAAATATATGTGGAAGAGCAGAGCTGTGCCCTGGGTCAGCCTCCAAGAATGGAGCCACGTGAGCCCACAGAAAGAGAGGCCACTCGGTGGGTCTTGTCAGGCTTGCTATTTTGTCCTCTTGCATTTAATTAGGAGGCTGGGGGAGGACCAGCCATGCCAAATTACAAGTGGGAGAGTTGGTTCAGCTCGCACAGGACAGGGATGTCCTACCCAAGGACTTTTGGGCTCACTGGGAAACTGCAAATGTATTGAAACACCCGTGGAATGAGTTCAGATGCAGGTCAGGCCTTCTCGCTGGCACACAATAGCGAAAGTGATGTAGATGTCCCCAGCAAACAGACAGTTCTCTGGGCTTGGGAGCAGTATGGGAAGGCTGCAAACATTGTTTTGCAGAGGAGCTGCAGAGATTGTTTTGTTTCTGGGGTTTGGACTAAAATATATTTTACATTTTTGCTAAATTTGACTGCTACATTGATATGTGCTTTCTGGCCAGACTGAGTAGCACAAAACTGCAAGAGCATTCTTGTTCTGCTCCAAGCTTATTTGTCCTGGCCCAAGCATCAATCATATAGCCAGGATAAGTACCACATAATGTGTTTTCACTCATTTGACAGAAATGTGGTTGTTGTGCTTTGTCTGGTTTGCATCTGCACCCAGGTGAGCCAGAGACACAGCGGGTTTAGTCTCTGCAGTGAAGAGATCCGAGCTTCAGCTGGATTCTGTAAGATCTCTGCCAGATTTTGGACTGAGAGTGAAGGTGCAGGGGTGAGCTTAGGCCATGGATCAATGATATGATATTCTGGGCTTCTCTGCTTCTAAAAGGTCAGAAGTGGTCAATACTTTTTCTATATTTCAGGAAGGCTCTAACAAAATCAGTACTGGACATACATCAGGTCTAAGAATCACTGCTAAGAATCACAATTCCCATATCCGCCCCCTGGACCTTTTGATTGGGAAGTAAAGAATTAAAGAAGCATTACTCTGTAATCAGCATTGTCAAGCCAGGAAAGTTATTAGTTCTGTTAAGATAAACCTATATTCATATCCTGAAATCAAAGGGTTTGTAGTCGCCAAAGTACAGGAGATGAGGATTAGAAAGGTGTCCCAAGCGACAGAGTTCATATTCCTGTTCAGAACAAAGGTCAATCAACCTCCTGAGCCAGAAACTATTTCTGGAGACAGAGCTCTCCTTCTGTAATNCCCATCGAGATCTCTCTTGTGCTGAGGTGCCCAGAACTGGACACAAGACTCAAGGTGTGGTCTCACCAGTGCTGAGTACAGGGGGACAATCACCTCCCTACTTCTGCTGGTCACACTATTTTTTATGCAAGCCAGGATGCCCTTGGCCTTCTTGGCCACCTGGGCACACTGCTGGCTCATGTTCAGCCGCCCATTGACCAGCACCCCAGGTCCTTTTCTGCCAGGCAGCTCTTGATCCATCCCACAAGCAAATGATCTTCCAGATGCAAATTGGTATGGAAAATCTATCTAGATCTGAGCTTTAGGAAAGGGGAACTCTTTATATCATCTCTCACTTACTTCTTCTAGATCCTCGCTGCCCAGCCCCGTGAGAAGCACCTCATGAAAGGCCTGCTCACTGGACATTTTAATGGTGATCCCTATAGAATTAACCATAGCAAGAGGAGTGATGGTATGTGATACCATCTCTCCTCCCAGTGGTCTTCCCAAAATGCAGTTTCCTGAAGATCTGTCTGGATACTGAAGAATGATCTCAATAAACTCATCACCCTGGGGCCTGTGGTTACTCTGTGTGTATTGAGTACCAGTTGAATGAGTTAGATGGTGGGGGAGAAACCAGTGTGTTGTCTTTGAGGCCAAGCTGAAGATGTTTCTCGGGAGATCAGAATCGTAACATGGAGTAGAAGTGTCAGGGCGCTGAATTGTGTAGCTCCATCATTTCTGCAGCCGTGTTGTTCCATTCTGTACAGAATAACTCATGTAGGGAGAACTCACCTGGCACAGCAGGAGGATTGGGTGGATGAAGGAAAATGCACAGGACTTGCATGCACCAGGAGATCCATTGCTCCAGAAAGGCAGGTAGTGCTTATTAGATACCAGCCATTTGACATGTGATATTTAAGATTTCTCCAGGGAAACCCCCTAGTTAAAAAAGAACTATATCCCCTAACAATTGCAGAGACTGAGAAGGTCCTGACTGGAAGTGTCCAGATGCACTTTACAGTTGCCCCTTGTATGTAACTTGTGGGGTTAATTAACTGTTGCTAAAAATACATTAGACCTTTCCCCAGTAGTAAAAGCCAGGATACTCTTCTGGTCATGCAGCATTCCACTGAAGCCAGCAGGATCATACAGGAAGGAGTGGTGTGGTCCAGCTTTCTGGCTCCTATCAGAGGATTTAGACTTAAATGGGGATCAAGGACTCAGTCTGTGAGTCAGAGCACTGGTTACAAGAGATGATCATTTTTATAACTTTTACCAGGGGCGACCCGTCTCCTCCAACCCAGCATCCTGCACATTAGCTTAACTCTGATAATCTTCTGGAGCTTTAGCAGATTCACAGGAAGGGATGGACCTGGAAAGATTCCTGGAGGCTGTCAAATAAGTATCCAGCGTTTCAATTGCAATGAGCTCCAGTGCATCTTCTCTAAATCTGTTTCAAGTTGTTTTTTTTCAGGGTCAGTGGAACACAGTATAAATCCCGGCTCGCTCAAGTCCTTCAGGCAGAGAATTTGGGGAGTACATATGGAAATACTTTTGCTTGGTGTTCTCTACTCTGCACCCCTCCCAAACAGAACATACATTTGTGTTGCAGTATAAAAGGGAAAAACCTCCGAGCCTGCAGTAATGTATACAATTCAATAATACATGAAATTCAAAGCCACACATTAATCACATTCATGTTTAACTTTCAGATTTAAAACCCTGCAGGTTGGCTGGCCTTTGTTCTGCAAAGTGGAAGGGGGCATTCCAGCCTCTCTGGGTGCAGAGTTCAAAAGCTGCCTGGGGTAACAAGTGCAATTGGCTTTACAGGCCTCATTGTATTCTCCCTCCGGGGCACAGTGAGAAGCTACTGCACAGGTTGGCCCCTTATCAGGCTGTTCAAAGGAAGAAAAGTTTGGATAGCAAAGGTTTGGCAGGTCAGCTTGCAGGTTCAGGAGGCCAAGACCGCAAAAGTGATGATGCTGCAAGTCAGAATCCAGCTGCGTTGGCAGGTCTGGGCAGGAGGAGCCAGTTAGACAACAAACACTCCTTTCCTCCCGCCACCATCCAGTCTCCAAGCCCCTTGTTTTCATTAGTGCTGACTCCTTTGCAGAATTTGGTGAAAAGCATTTCGTGTCAGGGTTCTTGCCTCTGATGTGCCTTTGTGGGTTGGGTTTTTATTAGCTGCTCTCGGTGGTTACCTTTTGTCCAGGATTCCCTCATCCCAGCACTGCAGCTTCCTTGCCTCTGGCTCTTCAGACCCCCGTTCTCCCCTCCCTTTTTTGGTCTACTCGAAATGCACTATGCCTTTACCCTGCCCTTTTCTCAGCCAGCCTGGCTTTCCAGGCCTCCACACAGGCAGATTAAGCCCCGGGGATGAAAAGGTTATTTTGCTGCCCTTTGGCTGCCATAGGAACCTGCCAACTTGCTAATATCTACACTGGCCTTAGATACACACACCAGTGGGGTGCTGTGGTTAACCAGAGAGTACATTTATTTGCAGGAGCTGATTTGCACCAGGGTTATAGTGTTGGATGTTTCAGCTGTAGCAAGATGGGGTGGTAGTGATGGTTGTGCTGTGACTGCAGATAAATTGGAAGTCCAGCTGTGGTGTTGTGGAGGTTAAGAACATAGCAAAAGCCTCACCAAAAACCTGGTAAATTGCAATTAATCTACAATATTTTGGCTATTGAGCAGTTTAAAAGTGCACCCACAAAGCTATTATGACACATCCTTCAGCTTCCAAATGCCAGTGTGTCGTCATCTCAGGCAAGACCTGAACTTAAGATGTTCTGCCTGAATGAGGGAGATGCAATGAGCATCCCAAAAGTGCTTATAAACATCCCAGAAAACAGGATACGGGGCAGACTTTTTGGAAGTAAACACACAGGGCTGCTTAGTGAGGCTACCCATCACCAGCAAATGAGCCTGAACTTTGAAGTCAAATGGTCTAAATTCCAGAGAGTCCAAAGGTTTTACGCAGAGGAGTGAAATGCCAAATTCTGCAGGCATAAAAGAGGTATAGCACTGGATTAAGAGCTGTATATATAGTGATGACCTCTTGCTGGTGGGTCATCCAAGGACATTTTCTGTGCTAAACTCAGCTCCTGATGGTGCAAATCATTAATAGCCACCAAAGTGGTGGAAGAACTTGATCCTGTGAGGTCCTCTCCAAAACCTAAGCAGGAGAATAATGAGGTCTTTTAACAGAGGTGGAATTCAAATGCCTGTTAAGATCAATAGGAAATTCATCACTCTTCCAAAGATGTGGGCTGACAAACAGGGCAGAGACAGCGTGGTCTGAAGGACTTTCCTACAGGATGCAAAATACAGAGGTGCAACAGAGGGCATAATTTTCTCGTGCTGTCAGCTGGAGAGAGAATATTTTACACAACAGCACTGAATTGAACTCGTGGTTATAAAGTCTATATTGCTCTTGTAAGGCCACCCTGGGGTTTTAATGAAGCAAATGGCAAAGCTCCCACTGACAGGGTTTGGCCTCAGCAACTTTGGTTCCGGAAGTTATTCTGTTATGTATTGTATGTAGAAAGAGGAAAGTTTCCAACCTATCAAGCTTTGATGCAAACAACTTTCCCTATTTGGGTCAAAAGGATGAAGTGTGTCTCCTGTAAGCAGCAGGCAAAGGTTTCCATAAGGCTGGGTTATTCAATAGGTCCTTGGAGTTTTAGTGAACAATCACACAGGGGACTTCCCAAACTTATTTTCTGTGTTTCTGCACAGCAAAATCATAGAATCATAGAATGGTTTGGGTTGGAAGGGACCTTAAAGATCATCAAAGTTCCAACCCCCCTGCTGTGGGCAGGGACACCTCCCATCAGACCAGGTTGCTCAAAGCCCCATCCAGCCTGGTCTTGAACACCCCTCAGGGATGGGGCAGCCACAGCTTCTCTGGGCAACCTGTTCCAGTCTCTCACCACCCTCACACTAAATAAGTGCTTCTGAGTATCTAATCTAAATCTCCCCTCTTTCAATTAAAAACCATTATCCCTCATTCTCTCACTCCACTCCCTGATAAAGAGTCCCTCCCCATCTCTCCTGTAGCCCCCTTTAGGTACTGGAAGGGGCTATATGGTTTCCCTGGAGCCTTCTCTTCTCCAGGCTGAACAGCTCCAACTCTCAGAGCCTGTCTTCATACGAGAGGTGCTCCAGCCCTCTAGTCATTTTTGTGGCCCACTGCTGGACCTCTTCCAACAGGTCTGTGTCCTTCCTGTGCTGAGGACTCCAGAGCTGGATGCAGTACTGCTTTTCAAAGGCCTTAAGCACCCGCCCCCCCACTTTAAGAGCTGTATTCACTTGAAATCAATATAAACCCAGGTGTCTAATTTAGGCAATCGCTGGTGTTTCATAGTTGACGGTTGCCATAAAGAGTGGTGTTAGTTAAGACATAGTGAAAGATCTCAGAGAAGTTCTGTTGGCTTAAAAAGGAACAGGACCCAGTTCAGCTTCTGATCTGAAGGGTTTGACGCGCAGGCAAGCATCTGCCAGCTGCCCAGTAATAACTTGCTGTTGGTATATTCTGACCCTGTAACAATCCACAATAAATGGAAAATAATTAGATTTAGTGTTTTTCTCTGTAACTCATGGGAAAGCTACCCCGTATTTGAACAGAAAAAGGTCCCCCAGGCATGGGAGCGTGCGTGTGGACTGGGAGAAGCTGGTGTGTGGTAGTTTGTTGCGCTGCAGTCACTCACGTCTGCGTCGGAGCTCGGTGATACAGCAATACCCCATTGTTTTCTACATTCTCTTCTCTTTGCTGTTTCCTTTCTACTGCCATCTTCCCTAATGGAAAGAAGGAGAGATTTCTGTCATGGCATACATAGGGCATTACTGATACTGTAAGTTTGATGCCCATCCACCCTTGGTTCTTTCTGTTTTCTTGACTGATGGAGATAAGCTGTTTCCCACTCCCCTAGGGGAACAAGACCCGTGGTGGTGGTTCAGTGCAGGTTCTCTCAAGGTTGAATAACACGATACAAACTGCACTCAACCACTGGAGGGTCTTGTCCTTTAAGGTGGGTTATAGCTGGAAGATTTCTTTATCATTAGCCAAACTGATCCTGAAAACCTGGCAGGCATCTGTTGGTGGAACGTGGTGAAGTCCACCCATGTGGAAAACGTTCATGCACAAATGATGGGAGCATCCAGTTCTTTCATACCTCTTTCGTTTATGTTATTTATTCATGTAAGGAAGGTGTCAAGTTTGAAGTGACGCCCGTGTGAACAAAACCACATTTGTGATGTTGTGGAAGCTGTGGTGGCTCCTGAGCAAGCCCAGGAGGGATAAAGTGTTTCCAGAAACCTGGGAAGAGCAGAGGTGGCTGGGATGCCTATGAAGAGACAGGACTGGGTCTCCCTGCCTCTGGTGCTGGACACTGGAGTGCCTGCTAGATCTTCCAGTGGGACCTGCCCATGTCTTATCTCTCACAAAGCCTAGTTGGATATCAGAGGTTCTCCATGGAGAACCACCTGCCTGGTGAGATCCAGGGCAAGCTCACATCGCAGGGTGTCCTGAATGGAGTCATGTTCAGGGTTGCTGAAGACACTGACCACTGTGAGCATTAGCTCTCTATGCTGCCAGTAACTAACTGCTAAGGTGGAAGGAACTGGCACATTTGTTTCAAAGGTTATAATTGGTGGACTGTGAAGAAGAGTACAATTCCCATCACTCAAGGGGAAAACTCAGAAAAAACCTCAGATTTTTCAATCCAAGCTGTGGGAATGAAACTCTTATGACATTCTAGAGAGGAGGAACCAGTGGGTCTTTGTTTTATAGCAGTTTCCTTCTAGAAACTGTAGGGACATGCTTGGGTCAGCCTCAGCTCCCTGGCTTCATGACAGTGCTCTGGCAGAGCAGAAGATTGGTTCCAATATTCCATATTGTTAAAAACATAGTTAGGAATACTCTTTGAGAGAGCCTGAAGGTAACGTGAGGCAACAGGTTATATCTAAAAGCACTTTTTCTTAGAAAGCAGTGTCTGATGAAAGACTTGCAGCCTCTCTTCAATTCTTATGGTGGCAAAAAGGTACTTCAGACACGCTGCAGGCAGCCAGATAGCTCATAAAAAGATTCAGTAACTTAACATGATCTTACTTGTGTAGAACTTGCTGTTCTTTGATCCAACTAACTCAATCCAGGAGGGCTTTAAAAGGAGAGAAATAAAGTGTTTCTAATTAAAAATTTGGAAAAAAAAAAGTTTTCAGGGACAAATAAAAACCACCAGAAGAACATCCACTGTAGAATCACTTAAAGAGTCCCAGTGTTTCAACATAAAAGGTGGATCTACGGCCAGCTTGTTAACTGAAATCACTTGGCTACTGGCCCACACACGGGGGGTAACAAGCCAGTTGCTGCCCTACCTTCTCGCTGCACGGCTGATGCGGAGCAGGAGGAGAGAGATGGACGTGAGCAGGAGTGCTGTGGAACTGGCAGAGTCAGCAGTTGATTGGATGCCCTTTTTACAGCTGCTGGATGTTTGAATTCGGGAAAGGAAAGCCGACTCGTGATTTTAAGACAAGGTTAATTCCAGTTCTTTAGTGCCTCAACAGGGGAGTGACCGGGGGTGACAGAGTCTTTGAGATTTTGGAACTTGTGCCCACGCTTCTCCTTGTCAACTTCTTAAGGTGACAAATTAGGAGAAAGGCTTTATGGTTGTTTTTGTTGTTTTGTTTTTAAATCGTTGGGAAGAAAAGCGTGTATGATATTTCTTAAGTGAGTTTAGGTCAGGGCAAAACTTATTTGATCTCGAGTTTCACTGCAATTTCAATCATTCTCTCTGGCATCTGGTGCCCATTTATAAGGTACAAAATAAGGAATCACTTAAAAGCATGCTCAAGCAAATGTGAAATTTGTGCTAAAACAATGCACTGGGGGATTTTAATACAATAATTGACCCCTTCCTTGTTTGTCTGTCTAATGCTCACTTTGTTCTCTCCAGATCTCACAAGATATTGAATTTACTGTCTAGAGAAGGGCTGCAGACTAGAGAAAACAGAAAAAAAAGTTTGCTGAGAAAGCAGAAGAGGTTAGTGGAAAAATCTTGTTTTCTCTGGGCAAACAGTACTTATTCTCCTTGTGATCAACACCAGATACTCTCTGGCAATGGTTTCTTGTTTTTCACTCCACCCTGAAAGAGTTCTAACCAGAACTGTTCTTTTACTGGTTTTATAGATTTGATAAAAAGATCAGAGCCCCATACCATCTATTTCAGATAACAGGAGGTCAGTTCTGAAAACCTTCCACCTCACAAATCCCCAGCTACCAAAGAGATTTGCAGACAGCGGTGACAGCCCTGAGCGCTCGCTCTCTCTCTCCTTCTGCACGTTTGTCATGCTGGAGGCTTTTTATATTTTGCAGGTAGATCTTAAATTTGTAATGTTAAAGAAAAGCTGGTGAGTGTTTTGTGGCTGGCAGGCTGGGAGGGAGAAACCCCGTGCATCTGATTTCTGGGTGAATCATTTGACTTAGCACAAAACAAATGATCTGTACTGCAAACCCCCCCTGTGGCGTGGATACTGTGAGACCTGCAAACTGCTCCCATGGTTTGAAATGCTCATTCTTTGGCCCAGAATATGCAGCCTGTTCTGGAAACTTAAGAATTTATGGCTGTCTGCGTGTCTGGTCCCACACATCAGCATCAGGAGAGAGCTGTTGGTGGACTTCACCCAACTACTCTGAAAGTGGAAATGGGGGCATGAGTTTCAGCGGCATCTTCTCAGCTGTGTCTCTTATCCACGTTTGTTGCTTGTGTCCAGTCACCCCAGACTCTTCTCTTCCAGCCAGATCCGCCTGTTCTGGCTGAGACTATTTCAACCAATGAGTGCAATGATGCCGGTATTTCCTATTCTAACTCTTGGACTAATCCTTAGGTCTCCAGCCTCTGATTTACTTCCTTGCTTCCCAGATGCCGAGCAGCTATTTGGATCCTGTAACCAGGGCTTTCTTCTGCTGAAAGAACAAGTTCTTCTTGTGCTGACAGAGCAGCACGGCCCCATTCCTACCAGTAGGCACTCATGTAGTCTCTTTGTTTCTCAGCCTGTGAGTTTTACCTGTCCCCAGGAGCAAGTGTTCAGCAGAGGAAGGATTGCACAGCCAGGCCCCGATGCGTGACATCCATTTGTAGTGCTTGGAAATCCAGGGTTTTGAGGTTGGGTAATTAAGTGTTTCATTAAGCTTGACGCTGCGGTGGAGCCTGGAAAAGTATGTGCTGTGTGTTAGAGCACTTTCACAGGCTGGAGTGTGGGCCCCTCTGCTAGAAACAGCCACTGGGGGAGAGTTGTGGCTG
Organism: Jacana jacana; assembly: GCA_013400555.1. Lineage (NCBI taxonomy): Eukaryota > Metazoa > Chordata > Aves > Charadriiformes > Jacanidae > Jacana > Jacana jacana. Next base: position 377,628 of record VZTM01033751.1, on the reverse strand, counting down.
CTGCGTCAGATAAAATCTGTGTCTGAAGGGATCTGAGCAGGTCTTGGAGCGAGGAAGAAGTGCAGCTGACAGCAGTGTGTCCTGGTGACACACTGCCCCACCTGCGGCCTCTTCCCCAGGAACCTCCTGAGCGGAAGCAGAATGAGAAGAGAAGAGCTGTCCTTGGGGAAGGAGGAGACAGAGAAGGATATTGAGGAGGGCCAGAAAGTCCGGAGGAACTGGAAGGCTGTCAGAAGGGAAAGACGTGGCTGGAAGGGTCCCAAAGACATTAAATGTGGGAAGGAGATTTTCTCTGCATCTTTAGATGAACTGGAAGGCATTTGAGCGTGGTTGGTTTCCTGTCAGCTCCTTATCACCATAGTCAGGCATCCCTCCAGAGCCCATCAAGAAAAAGAGGTTTCTCGATGAATCATTTGCACTGAGTAGTTCTGCTCAGGCACCAGAGGAGCAAGGCGCTCTTTGGTCCTGTGGTTTGATGCAGCTGCACTGATCTACCTCACTTCTCCACTCAAAATCATTTTGACATGAGAAAGACACTGCTCATCATGAACAAAACAGTCTTACTTTAGAAATAACTAATTAAATGGCAAAAAGTTCCAGTAAAGGGGGTTACATCTTAGAAAAAGACTTCTGCTCCCAGAATATCACTGCCATCAGGTTGAGCTGGAGTCAGTCAGGTTGGCATTGCACTGGCCAGTCTGATTTTCCCAAGTGACAGCCGGGTTTCTGGGCTGTACCTGTACAAGAAAGCAAAACCCTGTGTGCTGCAGAGAACTCCCTGCTCAGTGCCTGCACGTGGGCAGATGATGTATACAGTCGGAGTTAGGTAAAGGGCCATCTGTGGCTGGAAGAAAACACTGTGAAGCATTTCTTTTACACCAGTGGGAATGACCTGTGATCTCTGCTTTTCTATTCAGCCTGCTGTTTATTGCTCACAAACAATGGAAATAGCTCACATTTAAAGCGTTTGCTCATCTTAAAACCGAGACCCAATCAAAAAGGAACTCTTTGAAAGAAGTTTTCAGCAATAATTTACTTCACTATAATACGAACAAGCTTGAACTGAAACTTTTATGACCTATGACTTGTCAGATTTTTCTTCACAGACCTTACCCTTTGGCACATTTTTCATGATAATACAAGCCAATCTGTTTATTATTTTCAATCTTAAAATGTAAAAAAAGTATTGCATCCTCATGAAAATTGCTTCATTGTTGGGCTGTTTGAGTGGTCAGCGTAATATATCATTGTTTGATCTGGCAGCACCATCTATTTATAAGCTCTTATGTGTCAAACTGGTTTTTTGGCAAAACCGGGAAGACACCTGGTTTAGTTTAGATTCCTCGCTCTGTAATTCCAAACATCGCTCAGTCCTCTTGGATTGAAAACGCAGGCTGGGATCCAGACTTAAGAGTGCTGCTGTCATTCACAAGATGCTCAAGGGCCTCTGCTCTCAAGGTTCATGAGATCATAAATTCTTTTTTAATTTTTCTTTTTTCATCGTTCAAGTCTAGGCAGAAGCCCAAAGCAGGGTACGTACTGAATGCGAGCGAGGCATAGCCGGCCCCGTTCACTGTTTGGGAGGGAGTTGCCTTGATTGACCAACAGAGGTAGCAGCAAGGCCATTAATGAGAGTTTGCTGATGAGATGGAGGGGAGGGGGTCACCCTTGCGGAGCTCTCATAAAACTTGGGAAGGACAGCACAATCCCGGGCCATGTTTGGGAACAGGAATGAGAAAAATTGTATTTCTGCAGTGAGTCTGGCTGTTGAAAGGCACTGTTCAATAGCAGTGCAATAATGCCTTTACTGAGGTGTCTTTGTAGTTTGATAGTTCTCTCTTGTTAGTTAGTTCTCTCTTGTTACAGCTGATAAATGACATAGTGTATCAGCACTGTATTTTAATACAGTGCCCCTTTTGAGCCAGCTGGATTGTGCTGTTAGACAAGGTTCAGGATATACATGTCACTGTTGCTTGGTGGTAAAGTTCAAGAGCTTATCTTGATGGATTCCTATTGATTTCAGCTCACATTGTTTTCAGGTCTCATAAAGGGCATCAGGATCATCAGTGTCAAGTGATTGGGATGATGAGAGCTGTAGTGTGCAGTACTGAGTGTGTGTTCAGCACTGACATAAATGTAGTAGTGAAGATGAAAAAGAAGACAGGTTGAGAGTGAGAGAAAGAGAAGGATAAAGGATAAAGAGATAGGAAAAAGGTACAGATCCTGGCCATGCACTCTGTTCCTGGTTAAACCAGTGAACCCGACCCTTTGTGTCCGATAACATCGAACTGTTGCATCATTACCGTGTTCAGCCTTTAACAGGCTTTGTTTTTCCTCTGTGGTGGATCTTCTATCTTCTAAGCAAGAAAGAGCCCTTTACAAGGAGCTGGCCAGTTGTCTAAATAGGCTCCAGCCCCTCTTGATTATTTTCTCTTCATCCTCCTGGTGAGGGAGATAGGTGGTCTGGAAAACAGAGTCCAAGTGAAATGGTTCATGCCCAGAGCAGCTAAGCAAAACTATGCTTTGAGGCCAACTTATTTTTCATAATTTATCTTGTAATGTAAGCCAGTGCAGTAGTTTAAGACAAATTTATTTTAAGCCTTAAAGGGCAAAGAACTTGTATATTTAACCACAGGCTAAGTTTGACTTAAGTACACTGAAGTCAGCAATGACTGTTACCTCAGTGACCTCCTATCTCCTACCAGGCATAGTCCTTCTGTTTCTCCAGCCTGTGTTGAGACACTCCTTATTAATACAACCTTGACAGTGCTCTGGGAAGAAGAAATGAAGCTTGGTTGTGAGTGGATGGGTGGTTATTAGTGGCAGCTGAACACTTATCAATGTGTTAAGGAGAGGAGAGTCTCCTTAACACAGGAGACTGTGTTAAGGAACAGTGTCTCATGTGTGTTAGGTACCCAGTTGTGCATCGAGCGAAGACTTAGACACCCAAACCCAGCCCTGACATCAGCTATCCTGCTGAGAGGCTGTAAAAGGATGCTGAGAGAAACAGCAAAGAGAAAAAGGTGTCTGATATATTTCCCCTCACCTTACTTTGAGTTAATCAAAGTATCTGCAGGCTGGATTCAACCAACTTTATGAGATTGTGCTTCACAGCCCAAAGTGGTTTGGGGCATGGTGGTGCTATGTTGCACCTGGGCCTCAAGGTGTAACCCTTGGTGCCCTGGAAGAGGCTTTAGACCTTTTTTTAGCCCAGAGGGTTTCTGATCTACCTCTTCCCATTTCATACTGGAAGATAATTTGGAATAAGGGAAGGGGATTCTCCAGCTTTCCTGTTGAAGCTGCCAGGCCCAGAGGGAGCATTACTCTTGCCATAGAAGATATTCCCTGTTCTTAAAACTCCATACGAATTTCACTGTGTGGCTCTTTAATGCAAAATTCAGAAACCACCTAGTTACATGGGGTTTGTGTTTTATCTTCTTGGATTGTGATATCTGAAATCCATCCAGCTTGCACTGTAGGTACCTAAGTGGTTTGCTGGATCCGGCCTTATTTCTTCCATTCCAAATATGAAGTGTCATCTTCCTATTAATGGAGCATCTTCTCTGAAATGGCCGTTCCTTTTCTTGGCTGTCTAATACCAATTCCAGGCTACTTTAGGAAATTACCTGGATATGCATGATAAATATCCTCATTTAAAACCAGGCAGTAACTATTCCAGGCCAGTCTCTGATGATTTCTAGGTCTGAAAATGTAGATAAGCTAAGAACCTATAGAAGGAAAAAACAAACATTATTTTCAGGAGTCAGTAAAGGGGCTACATTTTCTGCTTTTCCATTAGAGATTCTTTCCTGTAACTCTTGCAGAAGAACTGAGACAGACTGTCCCCACTATATCATTTCCTTGAGCGTGTATTGGGTTTGAGTTGTGATCCAGTGAGAGAAAGCAGGATGTTATGGATCGGAAGCATTTCATACTGACTCTGCGTGGACTGAGAATTTGGTCTTGGAGACAACGAGACATTTTCATTTTTATTTTTCCTATAGTAGATAGCAGAAGCAGCACTTTCCAGCTTCTTAACAAAGTAAGAATTGTGAACATCTTTCACAGCTTTTAAATGTAATATTTAATTTTTAAACAGTTCTATCTGTGTGTCCAGAGCCTTGGACAATTGCAGACTCGAGTAGATTAACATTTCTTAATAAATGCGAACACATGGAGCTATTCCTTAGACTGTTACCAGCCTGTCCATGAAGGACACAAAAGTCCTTCAGTTTCCTGTAAGGGATGGCATTTTCTTTATTGGTTTGCCATTTCTCAGGATCCCAAGAACTTTTATTATCTGAACCTTGGTTCTTTGAAACACTGTGTCACCTTTTCCACTGTAGGGCTTTGTTGAAAACTTGGTATTTCTTGGACACAATGTGCTGGCACTTATCCAGCAGTTAGAGAGCAGAGATTCACAGTAATAGAAATACAACTCCAAGTCCTTACATCAGGCATAAGAATGCCTTTTTACCCTGCAGTCAGTTACACATCTTTGTTCTGCTCCCTCAATACTTCTGACTTCTCTGCATCCTATTGTACCTGTTCATTACAACTAATGAGCTCAGTCTTTTATATTTGCCCTTAATATCATAAGGACAAAGAAGATGGGGGCAGGCAGAAGAACTAAATTATTTTGTCTTCCTTTTGCAATGAGGAGTCCCAGTGTGGTATCCATGCTGCTCTTGAGTGCTTGGTAGCTGAGCCCTGAAGTTCCATCTAAACATGAGGAGGAACTTCTTAACTTTGAGGGTGGCAGAGCCCTGGAACAGGCTGCCCAGAGAGGTGGTGGAATCTCTGTCTCTGGAGACATTCAAAACCTGCCTGGGCATGTTGCTGTGCAATCTGCTCTGGGAGGACCTGCTTTGGCAGGGGGCTTGGACTAGATGATCTCTAGAGGTCCCTTCCAACCCCATAGCATTCTGTGGTTACAGCTCTGTACGTATCAGAGTGCAAAGTAAGGCCTGTTCCAGTGGTAGAGACATAGATTTATTTTATGAGTGTGTTACACAAAACACCACAAGCTAGTAGATTCTGATTTTTATTTGGTGGTAATCTTGATCAATAGCAGCTAAATCGTTTTCAGAAGAAAAATAAATGGGAAGAAAATTTCACATTTATATTCCAGCTGTGCAAAGGGACCTCGGGTTTTCCCCCATCCTCTTCTCCCAGAGCTTGTCAGCAGTAGGAATTCATATTAATAAAAGCCAGACTTATTTCCAATGCAGGTGTTTCTAGAGTGATTGTAATCTTTCTGATTAACTGCATCTGCAAGGGATCTCATCATTACAAGCAAAGCAGAAGTTGTGAAGGAAGGTGCCCCTAAAGCAGTGAACTGGCAATTAAATTAATATTATAGGCTCTCAGACATGGGATTGCACGGAGGAGCTTGGAAATACAGTAAAGATAGGTCTGAAGATGTCATTATGCCACCAAAATCTTTGAAGCTTGCAGGAGAATAATGGACTGGCAAAGGCAAAGGAGCCCAATGCGATTAGGTAGTGCAGAAATCCATCCTGTGGAGATGAAGCTGCGTCACTAAGACCAGGGGCCCTTATCAGACTCAGTCCCGGCAGACTGCTCTCAGTCATCTGCCCTCAGTCATCGAGGAAACGGCCACAGAAAAGTGCTGATCTTGTGAAAACAGCATTTTTACTGCTTGTGAAAGTCCCCAGGACCACAGCCTTGGAGCCTGGGATCTGGTTTCCTCACGCAGAGCAGCAACGTACGGTTTGGTACGTTACAAACCGAGCCGTCTCACGCTGCCTTTGGAATAACAAGATTTAATTGAGAGGGAAATTGATTAACAGTTGCTAATCAAGGCCACATTTTCTTCTAGTCTCTTAGCTGGGGCATGGGAAATGTTTGTGAGTGGTTGTTGTTCCAAGCTGAAGTTTTAGTGAAAGCAGGATAAGTTTACATGTCTGATATGCATGTGGTGTAACCTGCCTAGAGGTTTTCGTAGTCTTTATGGCCACAGTCCGAGTAGAATTGTCACAGAAGGGTAGGACTGAGGAGGGTGGGGTGGACCTCAGCTTCCTGATGGCAACTTTATCCCCTTCTCCTCACCCTTGCTGCTGCTGGCAGGTCTTCTTCCAGATCTTGCTTGCTTGTCTGGAACTGAGATTTCTTTCCCTAATGCTCATCGCTATTCTGAGCCCTCCAGTCATAACAGGGTATTGCCCCTACGGCAACCTTTTGAGGTGAGAAGTTACTTCCATATGATCAGATGCAAAATAGGTGGTTATTCAGGACACGTGTCAGGATTTGTACCCTTGAATGCCAGTCCCAAACCCTGTTTTTGAAATAATCCATCCTGCTTTGGGTGTAAAACCAGATGAAACATTGACCTGTGGCACAAACAACTAAACTGTCCCTTCACAACTAGAAGCGTGACACTCCTTTGGTTTTCCCATCATTATTTGTAGAGAGACAAGTGAAAGGAATCCTTCAGTGTCATACAGCCGTGACCCTAAAGTCAAAAGGCTGTCTAAGTTGTTACTGGAGGAGATCCAGTTGTAGAAAGAAAAATTCTTGCCAAATCAGCAAGAGAAAGTTGACTGAAATATGTTTGAACAGACAGATTGTTCAACCATCTCTGCAGCTGGCTCGATAGAGGAAACAGTTATTCCTGGGTAATTGGAAGCAACTATGTGTATATATGTATAATATATATATATAAATATATATTGGGCAGTCTTTCTAGTTGTTACCATTTCTCTTAGCAAGAGGTCTGATATCTAAGGGTAGCAGGGGGAGAAGTCAAACCTAGAAATTCAGTGTTGGTACCCTTCCCCTCCACCTCCCCCAGTAATCCTCTCTCTTGTCATCGGGGTACGTGGCCCAGGATGCCGCTGAGCGCTTGTTCTGCGCGGTGGGACACGTTGTTTCATGTAGACCAGGCAGCTGTCCCCGTTCTGGCCTGCCTGAACAAGCCCTACCACGTTGCCTTCGCTTCACCACATACCGTGGAACAGGGAGAGCCATTTGGTTTAGCGAACCCGGTTGCTAAATCCACAGATGGGGTTTCATCAACAGCTAAATATCAAGGCAGAACCACGGCGTGTACTCGTTAGCAAAACATGGCAAATGCCCTGTTCTGCATTCATTTGCATTCTGGGACTTGGCAGCAGCACTGAATTTAGTATTTGTTTTGGGACACCACAACAAGGGAGTCAGTTCCCTTGGCAGGATTTACCCTTCCCTGCCAACCTGTCTCTGCTGGGCTAACAGCAGGATGTGGCAGCTCAGGACCTGACCTTTCCAGTGGTAACCCAAGGGTTAAACTGAGTCCCAGGCACTTGTTCTTCATACCCTGCAGTCCTCACTCTCCAGGATTTATGGTCACCTAGTCACATGTTAAAAAGATTATGGGAAAAATATGTAAATGGAAGTTAATAAGTGTAGCAGAGCGGTGTAAAAGCAGTCTTATTAGCTACAGGATGCACGGCTCTGCACGGGCTACGTTTCTGGTGCTGGAAACATCATCAAAGCGCCTTCCAAGGCTGCAAGGCCCAGATGGATTTTATATTTCTGTGCATCAGCCCTGAGCCAAAGCCTGAATTCACAGGTGAAGTTGACACCACAGCACATGGGGAGGTTGCACCTCCGTCCCTCACCCAGGCTGCAGTTCTGGCCCCCAGGAGAAGTGGAGGTCTCTTCAAAGAAGTGGTTTTGGGGAGAACTTTGCTAAAAATAATAATAATTTAAAAAAAAAAAACCAAACCAGTGCAAAGGACAGCTTTGCTTTTCATTGGGAATTTAATGAGGTTTTGGCTTTTAAGCTGAAAATACACATCACAGCTATTCCTTTTCCAGGCCCTTTGGAGCTTTTCCCCCTCTAGAGGCTGCACATCTTTTTGCCAGCAGCCCACGGGGCAGTACTTTAACGGTGTTCTTTTATCCCATTGCTGGCAAAGGAGTTTTAGACTTAAATAGCAAAACACCAGTGCCACAAAAGGCATCTGCTGTCAGCCTCCACGTGGCTTATGGCTAGGATTGCCGTGGCACGTAGCAGCGGTGGCAACCAGCGTGGGCAGCAGGAGATGGAGTAGAAAGAGCAGAAACCTGTTTTCTCCAGAGTATCTGCCTTCCCCATTGCAGGCTCTGCTCCTCCCGAGAGAGCCATCCTCCTGCTGTGTTACTGATGGAGAGATTTCACACACACATGGTACCTCAGGGGAAAACCACAGCCAGGTCCGTGGGTATCCTCAAGTTTTCAGGAAAAGGTCTAGACAGCAAAATTTTGGGAATTCATATTATTTAAGTATCTCTTGGACTCTGCTCTGCAGAACCCCTCTTGAATTCCCTAACAGAGGCTGTCAGCGAACCAGGCTGGGTCCCACACCTAGAGATGTAGCCAGAGTCCCCACAGAATTCCCCATCCATAATGGCATTTTCTCTTTGATTACTCAGATGCCACGGATCCCTTTAGGATGGGGAGCAAAGCTTTCGGGGGCCGCAGATGGAGCCAGCTCTGCGCTGCTCGCTCTCGGCCGGGACCGGGAGGACCACGCAGCTGGCCAGTGGGCCCCGTGCCCAGGTCCACGCTGCAGGCCAGCAGGCCAGGGGTTCTGCCTGATGGGGGACCAGATGGGCTGATTCAAGTCACCTTAAATCTGCTTTTTGGAAACCTCAAACTGAGACAGCCTTAAAAAAAACCAACCAAACCAAAAAAAAAAAAGCCCTCGAACAATAACAACAAACCCAGCATGTGACTGAGAGCTGGGATGAGGCACTGCCAGGATTTCTCTTGGCAACCCGTCCTTCTAACAATCTGCTTCTTGCCACACTTGTGCAAGGCACATTATTGAACATTTCCTGACTATTTGCCCAGGATGCTATAAATGCTGTCCAAATAGCAGGGTCTCGCCTGCCGCTTTGATACATCTGGCTAAGTTGCATTAAGCGGCACGCCAGAGGCTGATGGAGTCCCCACAGGACGTGCTCCGTCTGTCAGGCTCTCCGAAGAGCCCGGGTGATGAATGGAGAGCGCTAACGTTAAACAGCTTGCCTGTGATGTTTTTCAAGTGTCCCTCCCCAACAGCTCTCCTGCTGCCCTGTCTTCTAAGAGATAGCCCAGCACAACAGAACATTACCTCATTAAGAAAGCTAGCTCTAATTAAAAACAGACAGGGCATCACCTCCTTTATATTAGCTTGAAGGGTCCACCCTGGCCTTTAATTTCTTCTTTGGACGATTAGTGCCAATATACATTGTGAAGAGAGACGTTCTTAGAAGTAGTCATGTTAGATGTGATGAAAGTGAGCATCAACAATAAAAACTGCAATTGCAAAGCCTTCAGAGGTTCGTGCCATACTTTGGAGGGGGTATGTGTCTGTGGGGGGTGTGTGTGAGAGAGATCTCTCCACCCCTAGGTTAGAAGAAACGGAGAGACATGATTTTGTCCAAACCCCACGTTAATACCATCCAGACGTATTGTTTAGACCCAAGTTCTGTATCGCTACAATATACCTGTCTGTACCCAAAGAAAGAGCACACCAGCTGAGGAATATCAGGAACAATTCACAGGAGGCCTGTAGCCCAGCCTTCTACAAACATCCTGTCACACCTCCTCTGTTCTTCCCATTACTCGGAATTTCAGGGTAAAGAAAGGCCAGGTAAGAGATGGATTTGGCTGGCCCTGGAATGGATGGAAAGGAAAGGGGAAAATGAATCACATCCATGAACTCACAGCTCAGTTTTCATGGCACTCAGGTTTTTCTTCCCTGATGACTCTCTGGTTTATTTTAAACCAAAGGTTTTAAGTTCAAAAATGACTTAATTTGGAATAATTTGAAGCAAGCCAGTAGCATCACTGAAGTCACTCCTTATTTTGCCTCTTATTCCTACAGAACGTTTGGCGCAGAGCACTGCCGTGATTTGTGCAGAATTCCCATTGCAGGAGCCGCCTGACACAATGGAAGCACTTTGTACTTCAGGATTTTACTGCCACCCCTTCCCCAACTGACAAACCTGAAGCCCCCAGGTGATGAGCACCATCTCTGAAGCCCCCAGGCGATGAATGAGCACCATCTCTGAAGCCCCGAGGTGATGAGCACCCTGGATGCCAGCAGCACAGGCTTCAGCGAGCCTGTTCTGCGCTGCCCCTCAGGTAGGTCAATACAAGCAGTTATCTCGTCTGCTGGTGAGACAAAACCCCCAGCTGTGGTACTGCTCTCAGCCTGGCAGGTGAGATAGAGTGGGAAAAAACCCCACTCCAGAAGCAGAAATAGGTACAACCTGTTCCTAACCCGTGGGGCGCTGCTTTCAGCGAGGCAGTAGAAGGAGCATGACTTCCCTGTAGCCTTGGCTGTTCACCTCTAACCTCAGAACACTAGAGCTCACAGCTTTCCCTTCCAGAGGCCTCCAGTTCAATCTCTGTTGCTGATGGCCCACCTTGGAGCTCCCTGTTTGGGTGGTGTGTTTGGTTCATCTTAAGCTGGTCTGTAGCCAAGATATAAGGGTATCCATGGATTCACGTTTCTTTCAGGGAGCCCTGGGGTCCGGAAGCGTGCACAGAACTAGAGCCTATTTTAAAACTAGGTACTAACCTTATCAGGTGCTGCCTCCTGAACTGAATGAGAGTTCCCACGTACTCAAATCACAATTATCTTAAGTTATGATGACTTGTGTACTTTTTTTTTGTTGTTTTTCATGGATGAGATGGTCCTTGAAGCCATTAAAAGCTTGCTTAGCAGCCCGCTGTACTGGAAAACCTTTACAACACGAAAGATGCATTTTAAGTTGTCAAACATCATGTAAACAGTCAAATCAACCAGGCAAACAGTTGTCTCTGAGTGGAAAAGCTGAAGAGGTTTGTTTGGAGAAGGAAAGCATGACAGAAAAGTTGTGTTGAAATATCTATAGATACAGCCAAGGCTTTATAGCTTGCAGTGCATCGTTCCGGTACAGACTATTATAGAGCCATCTTCCATATCCCTCTCCCATTTTGGACATCCTTTGAAGCAAGTTCTCCAGATTATTAGATTAGACTTAATTAGACTTAGTCTGTGACCTGAAGAAGTGGCTGTCTGAAATGCAGATGGCATGGGCAATAATTTCAGGTGATGGTGCTGCCTGCACTCTGCCAATCTTTTATGAAGGCGCTAAATAAAAATACATGCTTGGTGGGGACACATTGCTGCCTAATTAGGTGGTCTCTTGGACAAAATATCTAGAACCACTCTGTATAATCCATAAATTCATCACACATTTAGTGGAAACAAGTATCCTGGAAGAAGGCTACCCATCCGCCGTGCAGGTCTCTCCCCAAACAAATGTTTGGCTCAGAACCTAAGCGAGGGAATTGAGACTTAAAACCAAAACACTACACTAGACTTCTTGCTCACCTTAATGTGCATGTGGGGACCTAGGAATGGATTTAATGGGGAAGAGCCAGTTTGGATCCTTGCCCATATCTTAGCCCTCAGTGTCAAGGCTCAAGAGCGATCAGGTGCAATCAAAAAAAAAAAGGTTTCTTATTTCTGAGTTCCCCAGTTACTGGTTCCTGCCAGTGTTCAAAGTGAGAATGTCAAGTCTTCCAACATCTGTTTTCTAGCAAGACCCAAAGTATCAGGATGACGTGGAAGTGTACCAAGAAAACCTGTTATCAGGAGATCATCAGTCTAGTTAGAGCAGGCCGTATCTGAAGAGGGCAAGAAGCTTTAGCAAAGCTGGCAGACTTTTGAGGTGCTTCTGTGAGTAGTTACACTACTATTTCCCTGGGTTCTCAGACCTGTAACTGGCCTTACAGCTCCACATGGACTCCTACCCCTCCATTTATGGTGCTGTTCAGACTTGTGGACAAATTCTTTTAAGTCATTAAACACTCTCCCTGTTGGGAGCATGATCCGGAACTCGTCATGACGCTTTCAAGTGTGACAGGTTTAAGAAACAAAACAAACCCACCCAATAAATTACTTTTTCAGTTTGTGTTTGAATGATCTGCAATAGTCATAAAATCAAAGAGGAAATCATAAAATTCAATATTCACACATGTTAATAGCAAAGTGGAAGTGGCTTTTAAAAACACTCAACCTCAGACCGTGCTGCATCCTGCTTGGTGGTTCCTTAAGGGATCCCTGAAGGGATGTAAGTGGCAAAAGTTCTGGTGGAGCAGAGAGCAGGGTAGACTTTGCCAGTTCATCGATAAGACCCACACCTCCATCCAAACCTGACTCCTTCCATCTTGTCACCCTCACTTGCACACATGGAGATAACTACAGTCACCATCTCACATGTCTGTCCCTCAGAAACATGTACATCTAGTTTCCAAATTCACCTTGGCTTAGTAATAAGCTCCTGCTCTTCTCTTTCATTCTGCCCATCATAACCTTTGTAGCCATGATGTGGCAACTCTTGAAAGGTCCTATTTTCTTCCTTCCCAGACCTAGATCATCTTTCGCCATCATACTATTTTACATGCCAAGATTTGATGAAAGCTTTGATCAAGACATTGCTTTTTCATTGCTTCATCAGTTCCTCAAGTAATTTTTTTCTCAGGAACTTCATACAGTATCAAAGTACATTCCATCAGCATACCATTTTCCCAGCTGATTGCCTGCAACTCTGCTCAGTTACTGGTTGGTACCCTTGCCCTAAGAACACTTATACTATAAGGACTCTATAGGTCCTCAATTCTGGCTCCATTAGATCTAGTGTAATGGGTTGGATCATTCACCATGGGGCTTTGAGCAACCTGCTTTAGTGGGAGGTGTCCCTGCCCATGGAAGGGGGGTTGGATGGAACTTGATGATCTTTAAGGTCCCTTCCAACTCAAACCATTCTTTGATTCTGTTCCACTGTTCTCCCCTCCAGGAAGGCTGGCATGTGGTTCTGCACATGCAGCACACTTAAAGGTTGTGGAGCCTTTTGCAGTTAACTCAGACCCTACTTTAATTTTCAGGGAACTGTGCAGTAGAACCGACCCCATAAACTGTCCCAACAACATGCAATGAATTTGCAATCTCAGAACAGCTTTCAGAAAGGTTGGGGCCCTCAGGAGCCAGCTCAGGAGTACCTTACCTGCAGGTTACCTTCCTGCTGAAGGTCACGTTACAAGATCATCTTTTTACAGTAGTCTTTAAGAAGCTACTGTACCATCTTAGCATGTCCTTACTGTGCACAAGGGGGTGTGACAAGAAATGGAAGCAAGACACAAAGCATGTGTTGGCTGACAAATGCTTCCTGACAGCACAACAAGGAGGATGCAGTATTCTACAAAGAAGAGTCTAGCAAGTCATAGCAGGTTGTGGGTCACCTCATTTAGATCTGTCCTGACAAATGCAGGCACTGGGTATATCGAACTTTCTAAAGCACCAGGAGACAGGGGTTTTCTAGCCCAAGTTACTTCACTCATCAAGGTAATTGCTTTCAGCTGAAAACAGCTACGCTCCTTCATGCCTGCCTCTTGGCAGACCAAGCAGACACCTGCACTAACTAACCAGGGCTTTTTAAAAGTTATTTTCTTTTATTTTTTTAATGCTTCTGTTAATGAGTTGGGCTGCTAAGCAAAACCCAGACTTTTAGGAATTCTGTTTTAGCAAGACCTCCAGAAGTTCTGTTTCTCTGTAAAGGAGGAAACTCTCACCTGAACCTCTGGCACCTCAGGGCCTGTCACGTTTGATGGGAGCAGACAAACACCTATGTCTTGACCTGCAGCGCTGCGTGAAGATGAGGGGGTTACATTACATTGATGGAGAAACTGCTCCACTAAAGGAGGCTTGTCTGAATGAAGTCAGGTATTTGGGTTAACTTCTTCTGCTGCCTTTAAATAGGACTTGCAAACAGAGTGGAGCAGAGAATGTTTCTCTCAGTTGCTAAAAACTGGGAATCTTAAGCTTTTTTTCATGTAAAGTCATTACAAAACCAGAAACAGCTCACAATAGACTACACTTACTCCCCTGGGATGCGGTAAAACCCATCTTCCATCCTGGCCAGGCCTCACTGGGATATGTGGAATTGTCTTGGCATTAAGTAAAGATGCATTTCTGAAAACTTTTAACTGAGATGTTTTCCAGGAGAAGACATGTCAAAATGGTCCTAACCAGACCTTACAATAGAGTCCATCAGTCATATGTTTGGGGAGTTTGAATGGTTAATTCCAGCTTCTAGTTCTGTTGCAGGCAGGATTTGACACAGCTGGGACTGGTTAAATAAGAAACTTGAGACTGGTGATGACACTATTGCAGGCCTAAACATCAGCCTGGGCTAATGACAACAGATCTCTCTCCTCTCAGCACCAAAGGTAACAATCAAAATAGCCTTGGATGTGTCTTGCTCATTTGCAGATCCAGCGTATTTCAGGCTGGACTGTGCAAATCCCCCAGCACAGGCTCAGTTGTGATTTTTACTTGCAGCAAGTAAACAGGGCACACTCTTGACCTCAGCTTCTCACCGACGCTCAGACTCCCTATTTTAACTCTAACCTTTCAATTCTCACAATCCCCTTCGGAGGGGGAAGGGGCTCTCATTCCCCACAAGCCCTCTAGAACATAAACACAATGCTAACCTTCAGAAAGAAGAATTTATTTGCCTAAGAAAGCTTTTCCAGAGAGTGAACTAGTTCCTGACTGTAGAATTAGAGTTCAGCCCTATAAACTCGCTTTGGGGTCTGTAGTACAGGATATGAACATGAACGAAACATTAAAAATATGAGTTGAGAATAAAAGCTCTCCCTAAATCTCCCTTATTGTATAAGCTGCTATGAATTAAAGCCCTTTCAGGCTGATTTTTAGTCATCAACATAATTATTTAGGAACATTTTCCAGACCAGTGTTTTTTACAAGTATTTTAACAACCTGCAAATCAGGAAACTGTAAATCAGAGAAATGAACTGAAATCAGCAATCACAAGGCAGGAGGCCCCTGGCTTAGACTGCGAGTTCAGATGCCTCGAATAGCAGCAGCTCTGTTCCCGTGCCTGCAAACACCAGGAAGGATTGCTAGGCATAGCAGTGGCCTGAGCTAAAAGCCACTGGATCCTGGGACCTGACAAGGTTGAGAGAATTCAACTCCTGTGCTGTGAGCCAGAACACACCCAGATGCTGTTCCCATTGTGAAAGATGGGGCACAGCAACACTCTGGGTTTGGATTCTCTCCTTCCTCCTCTCTGAGCTAGATGAACCTAGAACTGAAAGCTGTTTGAAAGCATCTTCTTCCTTTCCTTCAAATTAATCAGTTCTGCTTCACTTGCAAACACCAAACTCGAGGCAGTAAGTTTATAAGCCTTAGGAAGAGCAAACCTGCAGTGCCAAAAAAATACAGCTGTATGCTCTCTAGAGGTGCACTCCATCATCAGCCTGGGTCAGGTTCACCCCAAAGCAGAATACAGAACCCTGTTTCGTGGTCTAAGTATGGCCTTAGTTTCCCTGGAAGGTTTTTTTTGTAGTCGTGAGGCAGTTTATTCACAAGCATTCGACACAGGAAGACTCTGATTCGGCCTTTGCAAATGTGGTTGAGTGGCAGCTGTTGGATTCAATGGTCAGGAGCCTGTAAGGCAGATCTTTGATAAGGGATCCACGTGCCAGAAACCAAAATCACACCTGTCCCATGCTTTTGAGAGGGTGGAAAAGTGAACCAGTGAAGTCCTTACTTTGTTCTGCCTGGGAATGAAGTGTGATAATTAATGGCTTTCCTAGGAGCAAGTGACAGCATATAGAAGTTTGAAGGTGAAATCTTGCACCTGGTTACAAGAGATCATGTTCTGCCATTGAGAACATGACAATTACTGTGGCTTAAAAGATGCCACAGCTCTGAGATCTCTGCTCCAAGACATTCAATACTTCTCACAACCAAAGCATGGATTTTTAAAGCCACTTGTGCAGATCAGAGAATCATAGAATCATTCAGGTTGGAAGAGACCTTTGGGATCATCGAGTCCAACCATCAGCCCTACTCTACAAGTTCTCCCCTACACCAGATCCCTCAACACCACATCTAATCGACTCTGAAACACAGTCAGGGATGGTGACTCTGCCACCTCCCTGGGCAGCCCATTCCAGTGTCTGACCACTCTTTCTGGGAAGAATTCTTTCCTAATGTCCAGCCTAACCCTATCCTGCTGCAGCTTGCAGCCATTCCCTCTTGTTCTATTACTAATTGCCTCTGAGAAGAGACCAACCTCTCTCCAATGTCCTTTCAAGCAGTTGTAGAGAGTGATGAGGTCTCCCCTCAGCCTCCTCTTCCTCAAACTAAACAATCCCAGCTCCCTCAATCGTTCCTCGTAAGATTTATTATCGAGGCCTTTCAGGAAGTTAGGGCCTTGTACCTTAATGTCTACTGTCATCTCCTGAAATCCTGTCTCCAGCTTTCTGGGCTTCAGTTACATCATCTGCAGAGAAACTAGAGACTGCTTGGCTAAGCCTGAGAGGTAGCCAGGGAGCCACCTTAGAGCTTCAGAAGGGCAGTGGTGCTTGTTTAGGGTAAGACACCAATTAGCACATTAGCTGTGCCTGGAGAAACACATTAGGATTTGTTACAGGTGTTTTAACTAATGAGGAAAGAAGCAACATGCCTTCATACATCCAAAGAGTTTCCTAAAGCGGGATAAGTGAGGAACCCACAAACCTCTACAATGGGGCAAGATACAGAGAACTGGCAGTCCCCTAGGAAGAAAAGGTGTGTGGTTACAGTATTTCCCCCAGGCTGCATTTCTAACCTTTCATATGACAGAAACTATCCATGAATGAAGTCTAAAATCACTAAGGAAATGTAAAGTTTACAATGAGATGTATGAGTCCAGCAAGACTTGAGAAGGTTGCTTTTTTCCAAGCCCTCAGGTGTCCCAAATGCAACACAGTTCTCATCCTGCGAGAAGAATGGGGAAGTGTATTAACCCTCAGGCCTAGTCTCCATTCTTGCAACTACAGGGATGGTGGCCCACCTGAGTGTAGTCATCTTTTCCTTCATCAGGTATGGCTCAGGACACTCCTGCTAGGACAATCCGTAGCCAAGCTTCAGTTCTTTGAAAGATCTCCATAAGGATGTGGTACAGCTGAAAAAAACAAACAAAAACTTAAGCAAAAATAAGCGATAGCAGAATAAAATTCCTATATTTAATTTCCTTATTAGCTGGTACTTACCCAAGTCATCAAAAGGGTTGTCCCCTCCACCCCCCTCAACAAAATTAAAACATTTAAGCCCTTCAGAGCCACTTTTATAGCCAGATACTTGAGGCTGCAGTAGTGATTACTTATGCTGAGTTGTAACTACACCCAGGGAACGTATAAAAGGTGAGTTCTAGGAGTTTCTCTCTTATATTAAAAGGACTGAGTTGGGAGGAAGATAAAGAGTCTGCGTGAGTTTTAGTCTTTTCTGAAGAATAATGTTTCATGGCAATTAGCAATAGAACAAGAGGGAATGGCTGCAAGCTGCAGCAGGGTAGGGTTAGGCTGGACAGTAGGAAAAAGTTTTTCCCAGAAAGAGTGGTCAGTCAGTGGAATCAGCTGCCCAGGGAGGTGGTGGAGGCACCATCCCTGACTGTGTTTCAGAGTAGATTGGATGTGGTGTTGAGGGATCTGGTGTAGGGGAGAACTTGTAGAGTAGGGCTGATGGTTGGACTCGATGATCCCAAGGGTCTCTTCCAACCTAAATGATTCTATGATTCCATGTACGAGTCTGAGAAGAGTCTTCCTATTGTTTCTGAGAGGCTTTGTGGTTTTTTCCCCTCGTTCTATCTCCAGAGTTTTCCCCAGGCTTTGCAAGTTCCTCTTCTAGCACAGAATAGGCTTGTGTTCTCTAAAGTGAAGCGGTGGCTCCCCTTGCTGAACTTCCTTCCATAAGGAAAAAGCAGTGGGGTTACCAGGAGGGCTGGCAGCAATATCTTAAACAGTCTTTTGGGAGTTTTTTACAAAGAACAACAGAATCATAGCGAGCGATGTGCACAGAGGTATTCGGTGCTCCCATCCCCTTGTTCAAGCTGTCAGAAAGGCTGGCAGCTGCTGCGAGGAGCTCTAAAAAAAATCATCCTTATACTTTAGGCAGCTTGAAATCAAATAAGGTTTTCATTTTGGAGCTATTGTGCCTGGCTTGTTTTGGAGGAGGGGAGAAAGAGACCTATTGTCTCTTGAAAAGCCAAATAGTGGCCTGGTTTTAGTTCTGCAGGAATGGAGTGATCTGTGTGCTATTAGCCGACAGTAAAGACATCCTCTTTGCAGGGCTTGCTCGCTGCTCCACTTGGTTTGCAACTGGTAACTGCCAAATCCCCACAGGGTAAGAGGCCTTGCACTCCAGCTGTTGAAGAAGTAATATCCCCCACTGCTCAGCATGATAGGAGAGTAATAAAAACATCATTTCTAATAGGAAAATGATGCCTGCAGAAGCAAATAGAGACCGGCTTGCTTAACGGAGAGGGGGCTTTGAGGAGGACAAAGCCATCCTCAGCAAGCCTGTGGGTGGAACCTTGAAGAGAGAAAAAGTGTCCCAGAATCTAAGCAGATAGTGAAATGTTATGGGCACTTGTAGTTGCTATCTAAAGTGCTGTTAAGCTTTTAATAGACCCAACAATTCTATATGAAAAAGATGTTTAGGAGCTTTCTAAAAGAAAAATAGTCCCATTTTCAAGGAATTACTGCAGCTTTTCTCAGAGCCTTTCTTTTGTTACTGACTCTACTTTTCTAAACAAAAGCAGCTATGAATGAAAACTGGCTGTGGGCATGACGTAGAGACCCTTGGGATCATCAAGTCCAACCATCAGCCCTACTCTACAATTTCTCCCCTACACCATATCCCCAAACACCACATCAAATCAACCCTTAAACACAGTCAGGGATGGGGACTCCACCACCTCCCTGGGCAGCCCATTCCACTGACTGACCACTCTCTCTGTGAAAAACTTTTTCCTAATGTCCAGCCTAACCCTACCCTGCTGCAGCTTGCAGCCATTCCCTCTCCTTCGATCGCCAATTACCTGTGAGAAGAGACCAGCACCAACCTCCCTACAATGCCCTTTCAAGCAGTTGTAGAGAGTGATGAGGTCTCCCCTCAGCCTCATCTTCCTCAGACTAAACAACCCCAACTCCCTCAATCGATCCTTATAAGCCTTATTCTCCAGGCCTCTCACCAGCTTCGTTGCCCTCTGTACTCACTCCAGCACCTCGATATCTCTCTTGTGCTGAGGTGCCCAGAACTGGACACAAGACTCAAGGTGCGGCCTCACCAGTGCTGAGTACAGGGGCACAATCACCTCAAATTTGGATTCTCTCTTGGTCAAGGTCCTAGTGCTGATCACAACTGTGAGTACAGAGCGGTTGAATGACACTTTTATAAATCAATTTTTCATTATTGATACAATCTTGCTCGGGTCTTTTTAAAAATATATAGGCAAGATCTTACCAACACTGTAAACTTCATAATTATTTCATCATGGCCTGTCGTGCTGGAGCCTGTTTATAGAAGTCCTCTTCGGTTTACCAAAAGATGCATTTGTTAGGGAAAAAAAATGCCCTGAGAAGGGAGAAAATCTGAGTTTGTTGTCTCTGCTTGGTACAAAAACTCGAGGTGCTAATTCTGAAGTGATCTCTCTCTTCAGCTGCCTCACGCACTGAGCTGGTCTCCAGGAGTTGCTCAACAGCCATATGTTTCATCAGGAAGGCTTTGGAATAACAACATTTGCAGGAGGCTTCTTTACCCTTATCTGTCCAGGAAGTCCCTTTGCAGAGAATTGCTCTTGGCAGGGAAAGTGTCAGCACAGTTCATGCCGATGAGATCACCGCGAATTAACTGGCTTTGGTGGTATCCCATGCTGCCTTTTCGCAAGAGGGAGAAGAATTCCACCCTCTGCCATTTCTATTGCTCTTATACAAATAGGTTAGATAATGATTCTGTATCGATACCTTGATAAAAAGGAAGGAAGTATTCAAAGGGCCTTGGCAAAGTAGTTTAAGTAAAATACATAACTGAAAATCCTTCTTGAGCTTTTGCACAACTTAACAAACCCAGAGGACTTTAAAGTGTTTTGCACAGCACAATAAACTCAGAACTTTAGATTTAAAGTGGTTTGGAGATGCTTTTCCTCTTGGTATTGCCTTCTCAAACCTCAGTAACTGGGAGGTGCCACCCACTGTAAACAGAAGTGATTCAATCTGGTTTGTGAGTCTCCCTGCTTAGATGCATTAGATGCTAGAAGCACTTTTAACATCTGAAAAGGTATTGCCATTTCCCCACTTAAATAATCTCAGCTGTACATAGCTATTTACCTAATAATTAGGGAAAAAATAGCTTAATCCCTTGCACTTGTGTCCAGCTGTTTTTAATGAAGAACCTTAAGCGTAGTGTCAGGAACAGTTTGGACTCCCTAAAAGCTTAATAAGCACATGGTGTCTCTTTCCAAACAAGGTTCACAGAAACTGTCTCATCTGAGGTCCCAGGACAGCAAAAAACACAAGTGCTATAAAGAAAAAAGAAATAAACTGTAGGATTTACTGCGTTGTTCACCGGTCCAAAACATGACCATCCTAAGAGAATGGGCAGGTTGAAAACTAATGTTTCAAACTTCTCAATGCCAGGATAGAACTTCTTTCTCTGATACTGTAGGAATTCGTCCTTTGAAACAGAAACAAGTACTTCAGCAATGAGCATTATAAAGGATCTATTATGATACTGAAATGAACTGGTCTGCTTCCATTCAGCTGAGCACAATGCTATGGGCATGCTCTAGTTGTTCATTGCAATGCTGTTTCTAACCCTGGATTGATGTAAACACCCCCCTCTCTTCCTTCTGGGGCACTGATGCAGAGCTGGGCCTTTTTTAGCCAGGGAGAATAGAGGAGTCTCAATGTCTTACTGGTATCTAAGGGGAATGAGGCGAAAATGTCTTTGGGTCAAGCTTGTCCCTTACTTGCTTCACGCTGTTTCCCATTCAAAAGTGTTGTGACTCCTGGATCGAACATGTAGCATTTCAAACTGTATCTAAGTTGAATTTTAAAAATACTCAGCTTCAAAGTCCTTAAATATTCAGCACAGATCTCGTACTTCTATAATACATCTATAAGGTGCCTTTGCTGATGGTCTGAAAGGTGCTTCTATGGCTGCAAGAACAGTGCTGGTAGTAGAGGTGTGGCCAAAAGTGTTTTTCAAGTCAGTCAGATATTTTGAATGATAAATGACAAATAAAGCTTGGTTAAATACTGAAAAAAAAACCAAAACCAAATCAAACCACTGAAACACCCGTCCTGAACAGTCACTTCTGTGGATAGAGGACCTGCAGAGAGAGGATTGGAATCTGGAAGTGTGGGACTTCCGAGCTGATCCTGCCAGAAAGCCTCCAAATTATATGAAGTGAATAAGAGTCTCGTACGTAGCCTTGATTGTTTGTTTTGATAATACAGGAAAGAAGCATTAAGTCAAAGGGCTGGGCCTCCATAGCATCCTGTCATTGCAACCAACCACAGTGCATAATGCACTCCAGAAACATACTGAATGGTAAAGACTGAGAGGCATGAAATAGGGAAAGTCTTTTTGATGAGTGACAGCATTCAGGAGTTCTTGGTTTCAAAGCTGTCCGTGAAAGTCTCTTTTATCGGGAATGGAAGCCTAACGTGCAGTTTCTTTTGATCATAGTGATTTACACAAACCTACATTAGAAGCACACAATGAAATTAAAACTGTGGTTTTTATGGAAATCAAAAGAATTCTGAATGATCTCCTAAAATGGGACAGCAAACCGTGTCATTTAAATACTACAGAGTGAGTTCCTTTTACAGTATCTAACATAGTTGTGAAGAGCACTATTGTGTTTGTAAGCCTAAAAGGAGCTGGTGTCAGTCAGTCCAACACTCTATTTATCCATTCAAAGCACCAAGTTACATCCACAGAGTCCTCAGGCTGCAGCTCGGTGTGTTTCCTCAAGGAAGCAGCGCTGAGGAGGATCTGACACAATAAAAGGCACAACGAAATAGTTGACATATCCAGAAAACCCAGTTGCTGGTAATAGCTGAGAACTGGGTTGAGGCTTTAGAAACTTGTTGATTGGGAGTAAGAGGTTCTTTAGAAACATAAGGAGGAAACTTGGAGCTGTAGCTTCATGTATGGAAGCTGAGAGGGCTATTGCAGAGGCGATGGTTTGTCTTCAGGATGAGAAGCCACCTCGTGCTGAGAATTACAGTAAAGCCGGAGGATGAGTTAAATGCTGCACCAGATAATAAAACATGGTGGAGATGACAGAGGAGAAGAGAAGTATTAATAATGGGAATGCGTTTTACAAGAATATCCATGTGTGGAGGAGTGAGTGAGCACGATTAAGGACGAAAGTGGAAATTATAGAGTAACTATAAAAAGATAGAGAAAATACTGTGATGTCTTTAATAGTGAGGTGGAAAAAAAAGAGATACTGGCCATAATCCAGACAGCTCAGCTGTTTTGTAGAAATACCACATTTTGAGGAGCTTTGAGAGACAATTACAATTCTCAGGACCAATAAAGCACCAGGGGCCGATGGTGTTCCTGCTGCGTTATTAAAAACAGGAGGGCCTACACGAACTCAAAGGCTTTAGAAACTGATTTGGTTTGGAAGCTTGAAAAAATTCCAAGTGAATATGCCCAACTCTGAAGAAGGGAGAAACCAGAGTGGAAGAAATGTTTCAGCGTTTTCCCTTCTCCATACAGCCTGTTATGTCCAATCTGCTTTATACAGAAAATGTTCTTTGCAGAGGGGAGAGACTGGGTCCGTGAGGTGCTCAAGAGAGGGCAGGGATGTGATTGGTATATGTATATATATTTGTCTGTATGTGTATATGTTTGCTCCACAGTGTTTAGGGAGGTTTAAGAAAGGTTGGGTATTTGTCTCAAATTAACTTGCAGCAGAAAAAGGCTCCAGGTAGCTTGAAAAAAAGTATGAGAAAGGTGCAAATGTGAACTGGTTGGAAAGGCAGAGGTTACCCATTCGGCTCTGTTTGACCTCGGATTAAGCTAGAAAGATGCTTCAGTATCATTCCCCATACTTTTAATGGGACTGTGTAGGGATTGATGTGCTTATTGGGAAATCCTCAGAATGGTGTGAATTTAGTTTATGTTTCCTTTTTGACCATGCCAGTGAGTTAACATGAGAGAGGAGAAATACAGCTCAAAGGAGAGTTGGAGACCAGAAGGTTCTGCAAATAAAACAACCAAACACTGCTTACATTTGAAGAAAATGAAACCCAGTTGTTAGCTTAAGATCATCTTGGGAAAGCTTTTCTGGGAGTCAATAAATACACAAGGTGATGTTGATGTTGAACACTTTGACACCTCAGAGGAAACTAAGGCTTGTTAAAAGCAAGATTGATGCTACATTTTCTACAGGTATCTCTCAGGTCCAAGATAGGAAGATGGACCAAGCTGCAGAGATCCAAGTTGTTGGACCTCTTTTTAGATGGAAGAATGATGACTGAATAACTTGAACAAAGCCCCGAGATAGATTTTTGGAGAATGGAAAGGAAAATGTGTGGAGAAGATTTAATAAAGATGAGCTTGAAGTCTGTAAAGAACCTAATATAGTAAAGGTAATGAAATCCCTAGCCATTTTGTTGGCAGAGCCTACATTTAGGATGATGGAAGACAGAACAGCTGAACACTTCTTGGAAGGCTGTTCTCATGGTATTTGACCTGGGTGCTGATCAAAGAGACAGCTATTAACTGAACATGACCACGGGCCCTTAATGGGAATTAGTAGCAACAGAGAGAAAAATGCCCTTGACAGTCTTAGCAAATTATGAAAAGAGCCAGGGATTTTTGGGGTCTGTAGAGCTAGTAAATAAGTAACTAGCACTGCATTAAAAGTCAGATATCATACCAGGGTTTCTGTAATAGCACATGTGATGCAGTAAAAGTGCCTGGACTGGGTTGGAGGGTTGATCTGACCCAATTATGATGCATCAATGGAGAGATGAAAATCAGGGCCAAAGTACTTGGGAGGATTTTAAAAAGTTAGAGCTTTTGGACTGACAGCTGTGAGAGAAAGCAGTTTGGCTGGAAGGCTGGACAGTGATTATTGGATGGGTGCTGGTGGCTGCAGTTTTGGTTTTCATGTGAATTTTTAGATAAAAGCTGTCTCTGCTGAAGATAAGGAGCTGTAAATGCAAGAGATTTGGATAATTGTGATATGACTGTTTGGCCTTAATCTGTTTTTTTCCTTACTTTTATATTCTAACTTTCTCAACTGCTAGCACAATATTTTTATGACTTGTTCATGCTATTCACTTGTATGAGTACTTCTGTCCTTAGCTAGCCTGAAAATAGCTGTCCTGGGATATGAGCCAAAGTTCCTTGAAGCTCATGGAAAGTCTTGTGGATGAGGCTCTCTCCTACGGCTGGTTCTCAGGACAAAAGATTTTCATGATTCTTTGCCAGGCTCAAACTCTAGATGTTGACCTAGTTCAGTAGAACTGGCCCCTTTATGTTTTTAATTTCTTAAAACATTTTATTCTAAGCTGACATGTAGTCAAGTCAACAGTAAGTGATTACTTGGTGTTCTGAGAATGTGTGTGACTACATCTTTTGGGAGCTGATACGTAGACATTTCCCAGCTCCAGAAATACTCTGGTTTAAATTCCTTGATCTTCTCTGATTGTAAGTCAGTCTTTCTTCCTAGTATCCTTACTTGGCAAAAAAAATAATTAAGAAAAAATTGTATGTACATACACAAACATCTTCATACATAGATATATGCCCAGGTATGTACACACACACACGTGCAGACAGGTCTCAGTTCATTACCTTGCAATCTCCCTCCCAGCTCACCCTGGCCCTTTGCTTATTCTCCATCACAGTCCCTCTTGCAGTGGCTTTTTCATGCAGAACTTTTCTCCACATCTCACTTCCTCTTTACAGATTTAAAGAACAAGTTGTTCTTCCTCCAATGCCTTTTGTTCCCAGGGCTCTTTCTCAGAGCTTTGCATTAGCCATTAGTATCCTGTTGCCCCTGATAGCTCATTGAACTTGGTCTTGAGTCAATGGTCTTATTTTGAACTGATTAGAAAAGATTTCCTTTTCTTTATCGAAGCTAAACAAAACCAAGGAAATTAAATTAAATACGAAACTATGTTTAAATAACAGTAAGGTTGTGACACGAGGCAGGAAGCTCAAAGATAAGGCTGATGATCTGCCCAGAGCTTTGGTGTGGAGAGGCACTGTGGCAGGAATAAAGGCCAGAACGTCAGCCATCATCTAGCATTTTTGTGGGGTTTAATCAGTTGTCTCTCAGAGCAGGGATTGTCTGGAGTAAGTAAGAAAATAGCATCTCTTGACTGAGCTGGGAGGAAGGGGACGTGTAGTCTCACATTGCCCTTAGCACCATCACTCTCTGCAGGTGGAGGTCTGACCACCTCAGGGCAGGGGTAGAGCATGTGGGCCAGGAGGCAGGAAACATAGACGTGAGATGTAAAAGGGCCTCTACACGACTGTCCTCCTCACAGTGTCGCTCTCTCCTGAG
This sequence comes from Jacana jacana, assembly GCA_013400555.1. Taxonomy (NCBI): domain Eukaryota; kingdom Metazoa; phylum Chordata; class Aves; order Charadriiformes; family Jacanidae; genus Jacana; species Jacana jacana. The sequence continues at coordinate 352,218 of VZTM01033751.1, read as the reverse complement.
CTGATGAAACAACGTCTGTTCAGCATTTCACGCTACTTCTAGGGTAGGGAACATTGCGAAATTGGGCACCTTTTGCTGATGTTGCTCAACAGCTTCATGGCTAATCCTTTTCAGACACTTTTAGAGCCTTATACAGGGACAGAGGGAAAGTGTCGGCTTATTCTGTCCTTCCTTTTGTTGCCTTGATGAAAACTGCAAGTGGTCTCTGTACTGGGTGTTAAAGGCATTGGGCTATTGCTACGGTTGAAAACCTCTTATGTTAGTAGCTCAAATATATTTACTGTAGATTACTTCAGATTAGAAGTGAGTGCTCATTCTCAGCCTTCTGGAGATTGTTCACACTCCCCCTCCATGCTGGTGTCTGCTCATTTGTGTCTGAGCTTGAGAGAGGAGTAGTTGGATGCGATGGCTTTAAGCAGAGTGACTTGTCCTGTAGTTTCACTCGGTACAACCTCTGCCCTGGGCATAAGTTACAACACTGACACGTTCACCAGCAGCTCGAGAGCCAAACCTGATTTCTCTGCTAGCAAATCCTTGGGCATAGAAATCCTTGGAGCTGAAAAAGAGTAACACACAGAAATGAACTCCAGGTCTTTTGACTTCCATCTGTTCTCCTGAGGTAAATCTTCCTTTTTTTAGAACTGTCCCTCCATCACCCTTACTTTATGTGAGTTCATTTAAGTTGCACTCGCTCTAAATATTACTTTGGATATTTGTTTATTTTTAAATGACGTGTTTAAAGTTCTCTCAAGAAAGAGAATATAGGGTTGGAATTCAAGGGAGGGCCCTTGAGGCCAGGCTCTTTGTTGGAGTACAGACATAGAGCTGACAGACAGCTGTAAGGACAAGAAAGCCATAGCCCTGGTAATAAAAATGAAAGGAACTCAAAGCATGAACTAACTTTCTCACTTGCTATAAATTCAGAGTGGTTTCTTTCTTTCCCATTTGTTGAGCACTGGCAACTCCTTGCAGTGTCTGTTGGGAGGTGTTGCAGATGCTGTGCCTTGGAAATCTTTTTCTTAATCATCTCAGTAAAATGTATGGACCCGAGGGACGATGGATAGATTCCAACCTCATGAAAAGCGTGCTGCAGCCCTGGGATGCAACTTATGCCATGCTTTATAAACATGTCTACGTGTGTGTGTATGTGTGTGGTGATATAAAAGTAGGAAGGCTGGCCAGTGAGAATACACTGGGGTAGGTTTGGTGAAGAGATGTGTCTGGTACAGTGAAAGGGCCTCTGAGCCCCCAGTCCAGCAGAGTTCAAGACCCTGGGGGTGGACACAGGAAGAAAAACTGCCCTGGCCCTGGAAGTGCTGACAGTGCTCAAAGACAGCCTTGCTTGGAGCAATAACATCACCCTGTGCAGAGCAGGTGTTGTCAGGAACTAAAGGTCCTTCCCCCTTGTTATCTCAAGCTGTTATCAGGTGAAGCCCGTGCCAGAAGAGTGGGTAGTAGAAAAGAACACATAATGGTGACCTTTCAGTTATAAAAATGCCTGAAGCTTGGGACCACCTGGAAGAGGATGGTAGGAAGGAAACAGAGATGACTGATGACTCTCTCCTCTTTTTTTTGTTCTGGTTGCTGTTGTCACTCCAAATGCCAACCCTCCCCAGCCTTATCCTGCTCTATCTTAACATTAGTTTAACAGCATGGATGGTTTCCTTTGCCTGTGGCAATTTAGGGCTCATCCATCTGGAAAGACCTGCCACAATGCGTGTGAGAATTCATCTAGGCAGGAAGGAATACCAGTTACTTTGCCTTAATGATTGACAGAGTCCCTGTGATTATAGTTACACAAGCTGATACCCTGAGTGCTTCTCCCTCCTGCCCACAATGGTGAGCCGTCCTGCGTGTTTGTATTTGCAGCTTCTCACCCTCAATGGAACAGAAGAGAGAGTTGTTGAAAACCTGGTCTCATTCACTCTTCTTCCTTTGCAAACCACATTCATCTCCTTTGTGGTATTTGCTCACAGATGATCTTTTGAAGCTGAAGGATAGATGTGTTTTTTAGAAGATAGGGCCACCGGCCTCTTTGTTTTTCTTTGCTTAGCTGTTTCCCCCGACTCTGATCCTGGAAGAGGGAAGCCATATCTCTCTCTCTAGTCCTTCTTCTGCCAGCATCAGGTTTTCTTTGCATGACTTGAAATTCCCTCCTGCTGTGCTTCTTGGAGATTTTATTTTCTTTTGAGCACACAACAACGCAAGGAGAGGACCAAGAGCAGAACCACTCGATGGAGAAGTGGAGGTGACTGACCCAGGCAGCCAACATCCTCCCTCCTCTGTCACAGGAGAAAAAAAAAGAAAGAAAACTGAAAAGGGAATCATGTGGGAAGTATCCCAAAGCAAAAGCAGTGAGTATTTATGAATTAGATTCTCCAGAGTTCTCTTGCTGTGAGGTGACCAAAAAAGCTCTTGAAACAGCAGTGTCATGTGACAAGCCCAGAGCCTGAGACTGTTCCCCATTTGGTTTTAGTTATTTAATAGAAGTTAGATTGACAGAAAACTCTTTAATGAAAGGCCTTAAGAAAGAACATATTGTTGATCTGGAAAAGCTGATAAACAACTGGCAGCCAGGCATGGTATTTTCATGCTAAACCAACATAAAAAGGTTCCCTCCCCTTTTTCCCCCGTGCCCCCTTGTTTCTTTTTGGGATAATGTGAACATATGTTTTGTCCCCATGAAAGGGACGTGATTTTGATCAAGGCTTTGGCATGTCCAGTGAGCCTAAAGCAATTTTTGTGTTTGCAAATAGCAAAAACATCTCTTTTTTGGATTGGCAGCCTCCCACCCTCGTGTGGAACCAACCACCTCCCAGCTTTCGCTGCGACACACGGGCTGGCAGGCGGCTTCCCAGCGAGGCAGGGGGAGCCTGCATGGCTCTGCTGCAGCCCGAGCAGCTCCTCACAAGCACCCCTCCAACCCCAATCACTTCTGTAACCCAAGTGATGTCCTCAACCTGTGTCTGCAGGCGGATCCGGGGAGCTCTAATGCTTCCCAGCAAGGAGTAGTTAGCCTGAAGTGGCCTGTGTGACACTTGAAAATGTCTGTACAGAAAGGCTCATCGCTGCCTTTATTTCCAATCAAAATAAGCGACCGTGGAGGAAGCAGATATCTGCTGTCGAGTTCGAAATGTGTGTTCTTGCCCTGCGCTGGCTGCCAGGCCTCGGTGCGTGTCACTTGTGATCTGCCCCTGCGCTTGTTACATTACCCTCTGCGAGAGGGTTGAGGAGATGTCATCAATCATGCATGCAGGGCCTTGGTTGTCTTTTGAAAGAGTGATGTGGTTTAATTTATAAGAACCATGTTGAGAACATGTTTCCTTTTAAAAAGTGAAACGTCTTCTTACCAGTACTTTGTTTGGAACTGGCAGGGACAGAAAACAACTTTAGCTGGTCTCAAGGACTTTTCTCTGTTCCAAGTAGTTCATCAGTTCTTCCTGCAGCCAGCCAAGGAGCCTTTGTGAAGGAGCTAGTATAGTAACTAGGTCACTCTACGTGGATGCCACAAACTGTAAGCACCTCTGCCAAAGTCCACGTCTAAACATGTGGTTGGAATCTTTCCACCATGCAGAGATGGAAAGAAGGATTTCAGTGCTCTAGAACATGCTCAAAGACAGAATCATAGAATGGTTTGGGTTGGAAGGGACCTTAAAGATCATCAAAGTTCCAACCCCCCTGCCGTGGACAGGGACACCTCCCACCAGACCAGGTTGCTCAAAACCCCATCCAGCCTGGCAACCTGTTCCAGTGTCTCACCACCCTCACAGGAAAGAATTTCTTTCTAGTATCTAATCTAAATCTCCCCTCTTCCAACCTAAAGCCATTACCCCTTGTCCTGTCACTCCACTTCCTGACAAAGTGTCCCTCTCCAGCTCTCCTGTAGACTCCCTTCAGATACTGGAAGGCTGCTATAAGGTCTCTCCGGAACCTTCTCCAGGCTGAACAACCCAGCTCTCTCAGCCTGTCTTCATAGGAGAGGTGTTCCAGCCCTCAAATCATCTTCATGGCCTCTACTGGACCTGTTCCAACAGGTTCATGTCCTTCCTGTGCTGAGGACTCCAAAGCTGGACACAGTACTCCAGGTGGGGTCTCATGAGGAAGACGTGAAGGATTTTTAGTGTTAATCCTTAGCGTTAAGGATTTTTAGTGTTAATTAACACACAGTCCTGGGGTGCCTGCCCCTACCCATTGTGGGGGCAGTTTTGTTCTGCTTTGAGCCTCAGACAACTTATCTGCTACTTTGCAGCATCAAGGGGTCAAAACCCAGGATCTTCTCAGCCAGACCTGTTGCCATCATCTCACTGTGCCTGCTACACTCCCATCAAGAAGCTAATTACCCAGCCTCTCGTAGTCTTTTGTGCCCTTTTCTGCACCCAGCATCAAGAGACATGAACTGCTCATGAGACTGGGAATCTCCAGACCTCAGTTCACTCAGTCCAGATCACTGTGTATCACAGTGACAAAGAGTTGGCCTGTGAAGTCTCAACCAAGTCTTACTGACCTGACAGTTTTCTAGTTCCAGACATGCCTGCATGGTGGGCTGTGTGGTGAGTGGATTGTAAATAATTGCTTCTAGAGAAATTATTAATGAAATAAACTAATTGTGTCTTCCTAAGCAATGATTGCAAAGCTTCTCTGATTGTACCTCTGATTGTACCTCTACCTTTGCTGGCATTTCGACCAAGAATTTTGATGGAAATCTGGCCAGAATAGGAATAGAAAATCAAAGGTGCTGTGAGATGCCACATGTCCTGGCACGTGGCTTTCAGTGTTGGTCCTGAGACTGGGAGGCTGTGGCTTGCATCAGCGTAGCTACATGAGCTCATGTCTGTGGTGTTCACATGCTCCCACTTCCCAGTGAAACAGGAGAGGGTGCCTTGGCATCACATGAAGAAGCTTTTTTGTCTCTTTCAAATGTCAGCTTTCCCTCCGGAGACTTGTTAAGTGCAAAATGACAGTGTCCCCAGGTCATGCATTACTCAGCAGCAACATGAGGCCCCCAGATGTGCTGTGGCTCCAGTTCACAGGATGTTCTTTGTCCGGGGGACAATGTTCCACTTTTTGGTTTTTTGCATCTGGCTAGAAAAGGCAGAAGCCAATGTACTGATTTGACTTGAACTTGAGACACCATTTTCAAAGACCAAGATCCTCCCATTTCCCATTCTGTCTTCAGCTCTTGAGAAGAACAGGGTTTTTCCTCTTCTCATGGTCCTGCTGTGCTCTCCTTAATGCCTGGAGCGTGCGTAGAACTCAGGTTGTACTGCACATCCTAAGTGTCTTCTGAAGCTACAGCTGATCCTTACCGAGCAAATGAGATACAACAGACCAAGTATGTTAAGGCTGAAGTCGCCCTCTGTTCTGACAATATCATAGCAATTTCCCCTGGTGAGGTGGTTTGAAGGTGTCACAGTTTGCAAACACAGTAGGTGAGGCTGAGATGTGGCACTTTGACAAAGATCTTTCACTTCAGCTTGAAATTGTTGTAGCATCAGGAGGTGTTTAGGGGTTGCAAGGATCACTGTGGTTTGTAATAATTGTAGATTTAAAAACTGAGATTTCTGCTGGTTGTACATGTGTGAAAGGCTGCCCCATGAAACGATTTATCAGGCATGAGAGCACACAAAGGGCTGTCTGTGCTCCATCCAGAGCTTCTCATAAAGCAGTTTAGTTGCCCAGCTCTGAGTCTTCACTAGGAGTTCCTAAGCCCAGGCTGTTCTGCTGCTCCATGCACAGTAGTGTGTGCCAGTTTAACTCCATTGATTTCAACAGAGCTTGATTGCTTTCCCCACACCAGGGCATCCATATGGCATAAGGGTTGTTTTTTTTTGCTGTCACATAAATATAAAATAATGAAGTAAAGCCTAGGAGTATGCCAGAGAAAGCAGTGTGCCTCATATGAGCTCAAGATGTCAGCTGTCTTAATGTATAAAGGAAGATAGGTTTTGGCCCAGTTAAAGGTACTCCATTAAGAGACATATGAGGGATGCTGCAGAGTTACTCTAGGATACCACTGAGAGTAAGAAGAGAAACTGAAGTCAGCGATGTCCCGTGACAGGACAAGGGTCCGTGTGAACAAACTGGAACAGAGGAAATTATGTCTGAATGTGAGGAAAAACTTCTTTTCTTTTGAGGGTGCCAGAGCCCTGGAAAAGGCTGCCCAGAGAGGGTGTGGAGTCTCCTCTGGAGACCTTCAAAATCTGCCTGGACACATTGCTGTCCAACCTCCTGGAGGTGAACCTGGTTTGGCAGTGTGGTTGGACTAGATGGTTTTCCTTCCAACCCCTACCATTCTGTTACTCTGATAAATGGAACTTCTCTATGAGAGAATGGACTCTGAATTCTTAAAGACCTATGAATTGCTTAGAACTTACTGGGAGGTACTCCCGGTGTTACCATTGGCTAATGGGAATCACTGGCTTCATGTGTAACAGGTTAGCAGCGTGACCCATATGTCTGTCAATACATGAATCCTCTGGAATGTGAGTAGCTGTGTGAACATCCTTGCTGAAGGCATCTTTCTGCAGAGGTCTTCATAGAATCCTAGAATCATTCATGTTGGAAGAGACCCTTGGGATCATTGAGTCCAGCCATCAGCCCTACTCTACAAAGTTCTCTCCTACACCAGGTCCCCCAACACCACATCTAATTGACTCTTAAACACAGTCAGGGATGGTGACTCCACCACCTCCCTGGGCAGCCCATTCCAGGGTCTGACCACTCTTTCTGGGAAGAATTCTTTCCTAATGTCCAGCCTTCAGTTGTAGCTAGATTTTTATCAGCCCTTCTTCCAGTGTAGGTGCTGTTGTATTACCTGCTTTGGGGGCTCTCTGTTGGCATCTTTAGTCACTCCTGCTCATCAGCTTTTGCGACCCTCAAGCAATTGTCTGTGCTGAGGATGATACAGAGTCTTAACAACCTTCTGTGGCCAAGAAGAGGGGTAACGTTGCTTGGTTTGGGCAAAAGAATATAGGATCAGGAGTGAGATCCAAAAGTCAGAGGAAAGGACTCAGAATACAGTGAAGAATCTTCATAGCTATAAAAATTGTTATTATTTTAAAAAATATAGTAACATAATATTTTCAGTAAATGTTTTTAGGAGTTTGATAAAATCAGGATAGAAAGGCACTAAAGCTGGAGAGAAAAGGGTCATTCCAGCCTTACTCCTTACTAAAATGGAGTGTGTTCCTGGAACACACATAGAGCCAACAGGGTTTATACTAAATGAAGAAATATGTCCCCAGTTCAGGTGAGTATTTTTCACCTGAAGATGTGGTGAGATCTTGTCTAGTAAAGAACACTGGTTTGGATAAAACAAACCATTTTGGGGGCTACAGCTGGTAGAACAAGTCTGTTTATGGAACTTCCTTGTCAATTGTGTGGCAGCTGCAGTGTTCAGCCACCCATCACCAACAGGCTTCGGCACTGCAGCATTTGAAGTGTTCAGCTACCTCAGTGCTCTCACCCGGGTGACAGGCTCGACTTGATTTTCAGTAGAAAGCTCGAACCCTTTTGAAAAGCCTGTAAGAAACACCAAACTGATTTTTCTAGTTGTGGATCCGTGAGGGATGTGGGCCGGGGATCTTGTCTTCTCTACAATCTTGCTTTACAGAATGGTACTGCAAAACAGCTTTTCTCCCTCATTACACATCCTGAATTTGGGGATTAACATCTAGATCTAGAGTTAAGAAAAAAAAGTGGACTCTTTCCTGTTAAAATTAATTATAATCATTAGCTTCTCAGCTCTGCTGTATCTGGTCATTAGCTGATCAAAGTAGCATGGAGTTGTCATAGAGTTAATGATTTAATGATGGCTCTTTCAGAATGTCCAGTCTCTGTTGAATTGCTGTGGTAAGAATTGAATTCTTTCATCATTAACCAAAGTCATCTCTCCCAGTCCCGCAGCGTCACACCCTTTGAACTATGAAATGCTCAGGTGGGCACAAATGGCTGCATTTTTCCCACCATTTTTATCAGGTTGATTTGTGACACTTATATCCATGAAGGAGGTAGTTGCCATACAATGTGTCTGACAGAGGGATCCAATGGTAATGGTTTCAAATGGAAAGAGGGGAGATTTAGATTGGATATCAGGAAGAAATTCTGTAGTGTGAGGGTGGTGAGACACTGGAACAGGTTGTACAGAGAAGTTGTGGGTGTCCCATCCCTGGAGGGGTTGAAGGCCAGACTGGATGGGGCTTTGAGCAACCTGGTCTGGTGGGAGGTGTCCCTGCCTATGGCAGGGGGTTGGAACTCGATGATCTTTATGGTCCCTTCCAACTCTAACCATTCTGTGATTCTGTCTCTGAAAGGAAATCCCAGAGAAGTAGACATTCTGTCCTGTCTTCTCTTCTGCTTTCCCTTTCAGGGCACACAAAGGCTACAGGAGCACAGGCTGTATTTAGATATAGGACAATAACCAAGATTTTCATTAGAGAAATTGGCAGCAAGAAGTCAGCAGAAACTAATCAAATAAATCCCAGAAGCCACTGGTGCAGCTCCTAGGAACATTAAAGTAGATGTCCTCCACATGAAAGATGGGTAAAACAGAAGGGAATTGGGACTTTCTTTGAATTTAACCACTATTGGGATATGCTTGTTTTTAAAGGAGTCCCATCCCCTTTCTAGATCCTTTTCTTTCTTTTTTTTTTTTTTTTTCCCAAATGTGTTCACTAAATTTTATTTTCATCCTTGTGGAAGCCGGGTTGGTGTCATGGGAGCCTGCTGTAGGTCCAGCTGTAAGCCCATGATTTCAGTGTGGATTAGGAGTGGAAATTGAGAGTCAAGGATGAAAAAAACATAGAATTCAGTGTCTTTGGGAGCCTGAGCCCTGGTGCTGGTGAAGTCATACACAGAAATGTCTATGAAATAACTCCTCTCTGGCTGTTGGGTACGCAAAGAAACTCTGACAGCACATACCAGGAGAAGCAGGTTTGAGCCTCCTCAGGCCTGTGTGATCACTGAAGTTTACTCGGAAATCTATGCTGGTATTTTTGTTTTAAAAAACCCTCCAAAATCTACAGGAAAAGTTAGGTATTTTAACAAATATTTTAAAACATATTTAAAGGGAAGAAAAGAGCTTATAATTAACATCTCTCTCAATCCCCTGTTTTTTCTTTTACTTTAAAAACATCTGGATTCCCGTGTTGACAGATAAACTCCTTAATCTCTTTAGTTATGTTAAATGTGCTCTACAGGCTATATTTTTCACTTCTAATTTAGTGGCATCTGAAGCGGGGTATGTGTGGGAGGCGAGGCAAAGGTTGAAATATTTGCAAGAGAGTTGGTGCAGTGACTTTCTGGTTGGAAACACACCTGAACAATGGATGCCCACAGACCAACCTCCTTTCGGTTCCCTACATTGGTCTTGGCAGCTGCTGGTGGGTGAACTTATGGAGTCATAGAATTGTCTGGGTTGGAAGGGACTTTTAAGGTCATTGAGTCCAACCATCAACCTAACTCTGATAAAAACCATCACTAACTCATGTCTCAAAGCACTATGTCAACCCAGCTTTTGAGTACCTCCAGGGGATGGTGCCTCAACCACTGCCCTGGGCACCCCATTCCAAGGCTTAATAACCGTCTCAGTGTAAAAAATGTCCCTGATACCCAATCTCCCAATCTGAACCTCCCCAGGCAGGCTGAGCATGCGAGGACCACTTGTGTCTAACGTAGTTTGAGGCACTGAGTCCCTGGTAGAGTACTCTCATGTCTGATTTCCTCCTGGACCTACTGAGATCTTATTTAAAAGCTTTACAACTAGCACTGTGTTCAGTTCATGGTCTTTCTATAGATTCCTGTGCAAAACCAGTCCCATATGGACAATTCCTCACTGGCCTTCAGTGAACTTGAGCTGCTGTGGATGAACCCAAAGCAGCTCCATTCTCATAGGAATCGCTTGCTGCGTTGCCAGTGAAAGCCAATCATTTGTTTAGCAGCAGTCACTTTCCAAGGGTTTGTGGAAGGCCGTTTGGCATATGATATTACTAGTATCTGAGGTTTGATGGGAGGTTGGATGACAAAAATCTGTCATATAATTGCATTTAGAGCTGTGAAATCCAAGATTACTTGCTAAATAGAAGCCTGTTTTCTGAAATGATTCTCCCATGACAATCGAACAGGGTGTCCTGTTAGGAACACCCCACGCCTCTTAGGATGGATTTTAGTCATTCTTGCTTTGTGGTGATCGACTCTCAGAAGGGCCTTTGTCCATAGCAAATCTGCTTTCTCACTTCAATGGTGAAAGGAGCATAAAATCTTGATTATGCTGTGAAACACAACGGTCGCAGCTGAGTACTACTGGTAAGAGTTTGGGTCTCCTTACCACTCCTGGTGGTTTATTCCTTAGAGCACCCTCTCCTGGAATCAAGTGATTCTGTGGCGCTTTCGGAATGAAAAGTTTGTTGTTCTCAAAGTTAGAGGAAAATGCTTAAAAATACAAGCTCTGTGAATCGTATAAAACAAAAGACAAGAATGAAGAATATGGTGGTTATTTGTTTTGGTTGTTCCATAAACTGAATAATGGGAGAACTTTGTGGAGTGGGGCTGATGGTTGGACTCGATGATCCCAAGGGTCTCTTCCATCCTGAATGATTCTATGATTCTAATTTCCTTGGGAACTGTAGAAGGAGAATGTATCCTGACTTGAGTGCTTAGAGTTTCCAAGGTGGAGGAAACAATTCTTCATGGAGTGGGAGGACAGAAAAAAACCCCTGTACCCGGGACAGATGGTAGAGGATGAAGATTGTCAAGACACCTGCACTGACATTTTTAAGGCACCCTCAATTTTCACCGTTCAATCCCACACGTCATAAATGAATAATTGCAAGACATTTTAAGGAGTCTTCGTTTCTGCTTCAAGTCAGATGGTATGTCAGTAAGAAATGGTGACTAGAACTGAACAAGTAGGAAAAAAATCCTTATGGATATTATTTCAAATTCCAAAATGAAATTGGTTGGCCTGTGTTCAAAAGCCTCGCACGTTAGCTTTGTGGAAACACTTGGGTGCCAGCGTTTTACTAGCAAATAGGGATTTTAAAGCTTAAATACTTCAGTGAGTCATTGGAAGTGAATTTGGTCGTTTGGACAATCTAATTCAAATTTCGCCCTGTGTGAAACAGCCCATTCATTCAGGTGGCAGCATCACGGACCCAAGTTCTTTGCGTTTCTCTCCCAGCACAGTTGAACGTTACTCAATAAACAGACTCTGACAGTCAGAGGAAAAAGGCTCAGAATTCTCTAATTTGAACTAGTGGAAGTTTCAGATAGTGAAACTATTCCAGGAAACAGTGAGCTACTGTGTTTATAATATTTATAATTTAAAGGGATTAAGAAATGTACTGCTGATGCATCTAAAGCTGTTACCAAGGAGCTGTCAGTGAGAACGTTAGAGAAGCTACAGGCAGTTCTTGTTTTCCATAGATACTTTATGTGTGCTAACATATATCTCTTGCTGGCATCCATGCAGCTAAGATGTGAAGAGCAAACCCTTCCTCATCCAAAGGCACCCTTCTCAAACATTTAGCTCGGGATGGCAGCAGTTTCAGTAGGGAAGTTGAAAGTCTTGACAAGTCCAGGTTTATCAAGCAACTAACACTTAATCCATGCCAGCTGCCTGTGGTTTTCTTCCCACCACTGCCAAACCGATGCTAAATATGGCTTTCATATTAGAAATAAATCTTGGAGTATATTACAAGATGGTTGTGTTTCTTGAAGCATGCGAGAGGGTGAGGACTGAAACTGCACTCTGAGCATTGTGGACAGTTATCTTTCAGAGTTAAATACTGCCTCTCTGGTTTTGGGCCTTTCTTATAGTTATTTGTCACCAGTCATGACTTAAATGGGGGAAGGAGGCTGGAGTAGGGTCTGGTACAGCGGTGAGGGTGTGTGTGGAAGGGAGGGATTAGATATCTAGACATTTGCTGGTGTAGTGGATGAACAAGGGTGGCTGTCAAGTGTTGAGACCATACCCAAATACTACCCTCCCCAATCTCATTGCTTTCACTTCCTGCCAACCTGTGAGCAGAGTGGCCCAGGAGTCCTTTTGTCTCTACATGAAAAGTTTTCTCCCTTGCTGTTTTGGGCTGAACAGAGCTTGGTTCATTCTACAGTCCCGAGCTGGGCACTCTTCCACCCAAAAGAAAAGCTCCACACTGGCCAGGTGGGACAAGTGGAGATGAGGTGAGGAGTTGGAAAGGGTGAGAACTGGGAGTGTGTGATCAGGAGAACTGCTTCACTCTGGGTTATCTGGACTGTTGCACCGGCCTTTGTGCAAGGAGACAGAGTTTTTGCTTGTAATTTCAGAAACACCCTGGCCTGTGTTTCAGAAGGGGTGGACCTGACACAAGATCTCTATGATGGCACATGGGTGGAGCAGGAGAGCCATGGAGACCGTTGCCTTTTGTAATTCTTTCTATAAAGCCGTGTAAATGCAGGTTACATAATTGTTGTGAGCAATCCTGGTGTTTACACCATCCATTACGAAGTTCTTTGGCAAGTGCCCACCTGCCACCACTCAGCCAAAGTAACCAGCCAAATACTGACCTCACATCTCCCCAGCCCCACCGAAACGGCTGTGGCTTTATATGGATCTGAATGAGGTCAGGACCTGGCCCAGGACCCACAGGCACGGTCACAAGTTGGTGTGTGGAGCTGCACACAAATCCCTGCCTCTATGATGGTCCCACAGGCTGGGAATCCTTTTAAGGCTGCATTGCCATAACTTTTAGGTTGATCTAGCAATTGAAAAATATTATTTCTAGTTGTCAAAACAGAAAAAAAAGTACAAGAAATACGGGTTTCACATCCTTGCACAGAGCTTCTGGCAGCTGGTATTCTGTCTGCACTTGTAATGACAAATAATATTAACCTTAGCCATTTTGCTTGGCACTTGGGATTGTGTTTTTTACACTCATTATTCCTCCCAGAACGGGGAACAATTTGTAATCACCGCTTCAGTTTTTCACCAGCCTCATGTCCAAAAACAAGGCTAAAGCCAAGGATTAAATGCTTTTTGTTTTTTTGCATAGGAACAAAAGCCACATCAAGCACAGGATCCACCAGAGCATAAACCACCTTGCTTCAGAAGACAGTAGAAGATATCTCTGCCCTCTTTCAAATGGCCACTATTGTGAGCCCTGGGGATTCCCACACCAGGCTTTTTGGTCAGTCAAGCCCTATCCTCGGTTTTCTTCCAAAATGGACTTCTCTTAAGAAAAGAAGGTTACTTCTTTTCTTCACATCTGACCATCCAAATTGTGCTCCCCAGAATTTATTTTGCTAAGGGCTTGCAAACATGTAACGAAAATAACAGATGAGAGCAGTTCCTGAGTTCAGGATCTGCCTGGGTGTGATATCAGCAGGACTACAAGGGTTTTAAAAGGAGGCCCAAGGGGTGGTCATACTATGACAGTGATAGAAGACAGACTGTGTTGTTTTCTACTGTGTCATTTGTCACCTTCCTGAGAGGCCTGAAGTAGCCCTTCTGTCGCAGAGCTATTACTTTTCCCCAGATGCATCCAGACACACCAGTATTGGTTAATGTTCTAGACGTGATCCTTTATGTACTTGATGGGCAGGTAGGCATGCACCACTCGAGGGGACCTCCTTGGTGGTTGGGCCCATTCTCTGTGCACTGCAGGATGAGCAGTTGTGCTTTTCGGTTTCATTCATAAATTCAAGCTGAAGCCAGTGTGTGCAGGCAAACGATATCCTGCGTTTTCGGCGCAGGGTGGTCTTTTTAGTTTTTGAAAGAATACTCCAGAGAGCTTTTTAACAGAATGGATGTGATATAAGCAATTACTACATTGAATATTTCATTGCTAGACTTGTAAATATGCAAACCCATCTGGCTGGACCATGTTTTAAGAGAGTATGGGTGCTAGCTTATGTTATTACAAGGAATGTGAACATTATGATAGGCCATAAATTAAACAGTTGGATCCTGCCCGAGGAACCTTCCTTCCCCATCAGGTTGTAGGCGATCTCTAGGAATACTCCTTAGTACACCAAAGAGAACACCAGAAAACCTTCACTGAAACACCCTGACTATCAATCCCCAAGTATTGGGTTTTGCAATAAAGCAGAAGGTAATCAAATGCTGTGGAGCTACTCAAGGTGCAGGGAAGTCTCCCACGTACCACAGATATTTACTGAGCAACCTTAATATCTCGAATCAAAACAAATGGGGCAGCTTTATCAGTAGACTTTCTCTGCTTTTCTAATCCTGTTTCTCATGCAAGCTCATTGTAATAATCCAGGCTGGAAGTTGTCCAGGCAGCTGGTGGATGTTGTCATTCTTCCATTGACTTGACAATGGAGGTTTGGGCCAAGAGCGAGAACCTGGAAGAATAATTGCCTTGACCACAGAGGGGTGGGAAAAGGCATCGCTGGCAGTTTTGGAAGCAGTAATTACTAAGAGTCATGAAAAATCCTCTCCCATCTCTTTCTGGATGATTGGAAGGATTCAGCTCTGCATGCCATCACCGGGTTTTTTTGGCTTGGAGAGGTATTTGGAGGTTCATTCATTACTTGCTATAATCCCTCCCAGTTCAGCTGTGCTGAAAGTGAAATGTTTACATTAGAAATAACATCATCACTGCCAATAACTGAACTGCCCATTGTAGAACCTGTGAGGGAAATGAAGTCTTTTTTGGTGTACTGCTATGCCATTCTCTTGATCACTCAGATTTTGCTCCCTTGGTACTATAATGTACGTGTGACCTTCAAAATAAACGGTGAGCAGAGCCAGCTTTTTACTGTATAGAATTAACTTTCAACTTCTTGCCTTTTGAACCTCCTGCCACTCGAATCCGTGATCAGATTTTGGGCCTTCTTGGCTAGGTCTGCTCTCTTCAGGCTTGGTCTTACGCTCTGCAGATTTATATTGCCCTGTTAACACGATTGGAGTCCAACCACTACATCACAACTGTGGGCTTTTGGGCAGCTCTCCAGCACCGTGTTGAATCTTTCTCTTTTGCCTTGCTTTTTAATAATTCTATTATCCGTGGACAGGGCTGATGCTGCTTTTAGTGCATGTCTCGTTGAAGTTTTGCAGGCTCCTTCAGATTTACACAGGACTCTGTTATAAAAGGAGAAACTAAATCTCTTATCCATTCCACTCCAAATCTGTGTGTTTCTCTTATTTCCAAACACTTCATTTAGAAAGCTGGCCAGAGAAGCCTGAGCTAATGCCACGTGCCTCATGCAGTTCAGTTGTTTAGTCCAGACAAGCTTTGCTTTTGTAAACTTTTTTAGAGATCTAGAATTAAATGTGAAACATGAGTCAAACAGTTTTTGGATATGTTTAACTTGGAACACTTTGTAGCCGTGATGTCCTGATTCAATGCAGGAGAATGTACTTTTTTGCCCTCAAACAGCTTTGTGAGATGGTTATCGACTGGATAGATATGTACTTACTCATCTTGCTTCTGATTCATTTGCTTTGGTTACTGCATCACCAGCAAGGCAAACTAAGAAACTTTGCCAAGGAAACTCGCATTTGTGTTTCTGCAATTTCAAAATGAGAAGAAAGCCCAGGTCTGCGGGAAATATTCCTGCCCTTGAAAGGATTTAGTACCGGCAGGCACAGAACCTGCTTCGGGCTGCCTCCATAGCAGAAATGCTTGGTGCAGACCAGGTATGAGTGAATGGTTAGTTAGGTCATCCTTGAGCATATCCATGTAGTGGAACTCTCCTCTAACTCATAAACCTGTAGCCAAACCCCATCCCTGCTTAATATCTGAAGGGCCACTTGGGGATTTGAAAGATGCTTTGGTCCAGGTTTGAGTAATTCTTTACCTTGATTCTTTCACCTCAAGGGTCTCTTTGTACCAGACTACCCAGTGTCGGCCCTACCATTTTTCAGCTCTGTTGATAAATTCTGCCTTTTTATCCCTCTGGCTTCATCTGAACGACCTCAGGTTTACTCTTTCACTGCCGGTCTGGGCTTGCAGACCTCAATACATGCAGCAAGTGAGTATCAACAGAGTATGCTGGTTACCTGTGGTCAGCCCTGCTTGGTGTTTAGGGCAAGGGGACATCCTGACTTCTCAGGAGATTGGTCCAGACAAAACTTCTCTTTCATCAGTCAGTACCCAGTATGAAGAAAAGAGGCCTTCAATGCAAATCAGACCTTGGCATGCAAAAGCAATTCCTGGCTTCGTTTGATTTCCAGAGACACCCAGGCTCCTTTTGGGGGCAGGCAAAGAGACCTCCCCTCCTCACCCTGTTTTATTTTTTTCCCTTTTTATGTGTCTGTGCACTTGTTTCCTAGCAGAGCTCCCCACCTGCAGCTTCATCCCACAACCTGTTCAACCCTCTGCTTTGTGGGCTGAGGGCCCTTCCGTGGTTGATCGTTCTGCACCAGCTGAACGATAGAGCAGGTATCTAGAATCATAGAATCATAGAATAATTTGGTTGGAAGAGACCCTGGGGATCATCGAGTCCAACCATCAGCCCTACTCTACAAAGTTCTCCCCTAACACCAGATCCCTCAACACCACATCTAATCAACTCTTAAACACATTCAGGGATGGTGACTCCACCACTTCCCTGGGCAGCCCATTCTAGTGCCTGACCTGGCCCTTGGCCTTGTTGAAGCCCATTCCGTTAACATGGGCCCATCGATCCAATCTATCCAAATCCCTCTGCAGAGCTTCCCTGCCCTCATGCAGATCAACACTCCCACCTCACTTAGTGTCACCTGCAAACTTACTGATGGTGCTCTCTATACCCTTGTCAAGATCATCAATAAAGATATTAAACAGAAACGGCCCCAGTACTGAGCCCTGAGGAACATCTACAAGGAGTCCACATGCTGGCCTTTCCATAGCTCTTCCAAGGAAGCATTGCACCCCTCCTGGCAAACTGTCTTGTAGTGCTTGCCCCCAGGTCTCTGGAGCTTGTCTGTGCCGGGTCAGACAATGGTGCCAATCACTGAGAGTACCCTCAGGCTGAAGAGCTTTGCACTGTGTATAAACATTGCTTATCAGCGACTTCCTCCCTTGCGAGCACAGCACTGGAGAACTGGTTTTGGCATGGAAAAAAAATACTGGTAATCTACAGCCGACGTTATCTGCCCTGTATCAAGGTCAGAGCATTCCTGACCCGAGTTCTGGCTCAGATGGCTCGGAGCTCTGTGTGCAGCGACATGGTTTGAAGACTTTCTGCAACAAAAAGCTATTCAAAACTCTGATGGAAAACACAGAAGAAGCAGGGCACGGTCTGTTATCCTAAGTCAGCTCGTGGAAACTTGCTGCCAATTGAGCCAATATTTTCCGCTCATCTGAGATTGTAATGGGGGTCAGTGTTCATTTATTACCTCAGCTGGCCTGAAATGTCACCAGTGGTTGTTTATCTCAGCTATGCACCTCACGCAGCTACAAGCTGTAGCCTTGGCTGCTTGACAGTGCAAAACCAAGAGGGAATCTGTCTGAAGTCATGTTTTATTCAGTTACCTCTGGCCAGATTCGTTCTGTTACCCTTGCACGGTCGTGTCATTTGTAAGAGCTGGCCAAAGATGCCCCCGTGCACATCAGGAATGACACAGAGAGCCACAGTGGAAGCGGGAGGGCTGGCAGAGACCTGGTGTCTCCACCAGGAGGAAAGAAGTTGTGTCCATTGAAATGGCTCTGTGTCAGATATTCCCAGGTGCTGGGTCTTCTCAGGAACATTTGAGACCTTCCCTGAGGTCTGCACTGTCAGTGTGAAAGGACAGCTTTGGCAAATTATTGAGTCAGGTCTCTCGTCATAGTCCAAACTTTTAGTTCAATAGTCACTTGGCTCTTGATAAACTTATCTTTTCTGTGGGAACAGAGTTTATGTGCACAACATCCAATTAAAGCCTTTTATTTAAAAAAAAAAAAGCAGCCTGTAATTGGTTATTACAGTAAATTACTGAAATTAGATTTTCAGCCTAAAAGCAAACTTAAAAACATTACCTTATGGAATTCCATGTTTCTTCTCCTGCTGGCAAACATACAGATCCCATTCCCTCAGCTCCCTCAGCTCTGGACCCAGACATGTTTTCTACTAATTTCTGGAGCTACCCAGACTCTGAACATGCGGTGTTTGACCAACCATGGAAACCTTCAGAGATGGACAGAAGACCAATCTATGATTCCTCCAGATTTTGACAAAGTTTGGATTAATGTGCAGACAGAAGAGCTGGGCTTCTGCTCTTGTGATTGGGTGCTGGTCTGCATTTCACCTGTCCATGTTTTGGAAACAGATCTAAAATTGAGTCAAGCACAATCACAGAATCACAGAATATCAGGGGTTGGAAGGGACCTTGAAAGATCATCCAGTCCAATCCCCCTGCCGGAGCAGGAACACTTAGATCAGATCACACAGGAACTCGTCCAGGCGAGTTTTGAATGTCTCCAGAGAAGGAGACTCCACAACCTCCCTGGGCAGCCCCTGCCAGTGTTCCCTCACCCTCACCATAAAGAAGTTTTTTCTCATATTTAAGTGGAACCTCCTCTGTTCCAGCTTGCACCCATTGCCCCTTGTCCTATCACTGGATGTCACCGAGAAGAGCCGGGCTCCATCCTCCTGACACTCACCCTTTCCATATTTATAAACATTAACGAGGTCAACATTAAAGAAACAAAAGACTCTGCAGGTTGGACTTCCCTGAAGATGTTGTTTGGGGTAGAGAGGTTCACCTGTTCTGTTGAAAGGAGTCCAGCATGTTTCCTGCTTAAAAAGTCTTCAGTCCTCGAGGAAGAGCCTGACTTATTTACTTGCATCCTCCTGATGAGATTTGACCCCCTGTCCTGGTCTGAGGGATCATTGCTTTGCGTTCGCGACCATCACTCTCCAAAATTTGGTTCTTTGGAATTAACAGCCCTTTAATCTCCTGCAGTTTATTCCCATGTTCATTTTTAATATCTTTCTTGGTTGTTCTTGGTTTAATCCCTTCCTTCCTTCAAAGTTGGGGGGTTTTTTGGTTGTTGTTTGTTTGTTTGTTTGTTTGTTTTTTCTTTCTATATCTTTTTCCTCTTACGAGTGGTATGTCAGTTTGTAATCAGCAGATGGGCAGATTGAGCCATCATCGAACCAACCTGTGGCTCTAGATTGGTGATGTACCCTCACTATGGAAAGTAAAGAGCTGCTGAGAAACCGCTGAAGGGCTCCAGGTCTGTTTGTCAGATCAGTCTCAGCCAGTGATTTAGGAAGGGATGTTTTTTTAACCTTCTGCTACCTGGGGTTGGAGTTCTGCAGGGGTCACTGGTGGGGTGTTTTGTCAGCCATGATGTTTATCAGCCAAGGTTTTTCACAACAGCGTGAGAATCTCTGTCATCAGAGAGTTACAGGAGTGGTTTTGTCACTCTCATCTGCTGGTGTCTATGGTAGGAACAAGACAGGGCATCATGGGTGGGTGGGTTGGTGGGTGTGTTCTCTTGCGCTGTTTGCTGTCTTAATCTTGTGTGGTCTTTGCCAGTGTGTGTTTATTTCCCTTTCTGATGGCTGATGTGTTTTTATTCTCCATTCAGGAAAATGTCTGACTGTTGAAAAGCGTTACCTTTTCACCGGTGTTGAGTCAGAGCAAAGAACAGAGAGAAAGTTTAAGCTGAGACAGAAGCAGGAGTTTGGACTCCCCTCCCTTTGCTTGCTTTCAGTGAATGAAAATGAATTCATTCTTTAATGAATTCTTCCAACAGAGTGAGAAGGCTAGAATGTTTAGGCTAGAATATTGATTTGTAGGCTGGAATATTGACTGCAGCCTTGTTTTCTGAGAAACCCCAGTGCTCACAGACATGTGTACTGTGGAGGGAAACGAAAGGTACTTGTCTATGCAGAGAGAGAGGGGTTGATCCGGTTTATGCTCCGTATATATGCCGAGATCTTGGTGTCAGAGGGGAGAATCAATCCTCTGGGATCTTCTGAGGCAGCCCATGCAAGACCATGGAATACTTCTTTTGGCGTCTTTAAGAGATGAGTAGTGATGCTTCAAGTAGAAAGAGCATCTTACTGTCATTACAACTATATTAGGAATATTAAGTCCAAGACATGATCCTGTTTCTTTTTCTCAGTCTTCTTGGGTATAAAAGGGGAAATAATGGGAGGAAGCCAGAATGAGAACAGATGACACCTCCTGCACTGTGTGGTGACCTAGAACAAAGCTCAAGATACTGTATGAACTCAGGAAATTTCAGGTCAGGGCTGTAGTGCTCTGTCTTTGTCCTTCCTCATCATTACAGATTCATCTGCTCCCTTTAATGACAGTAACAGAATAACAGTTTCTTGGTGATAGTGTATTTTTTCCCAATTTTAGCTTTCATTTCTTTTCCCCATGTATCGAGACAAACACAGCTCGCAACCATAACTATAAGGAGCGAGCAAAGGTGTAGAACACCGAGCTGTTTGAATGCTGTCTGTGCTTGGATAACCATCTATTTGACTCCATGCCACCTGCCCACACTTTTCCTCTAAGATCAGGCCATGTAGAAATCCATCCCTTTCCCTAAAATTGTACCTGTCTGGTGAATGCTTGGGATGTGGGTGCAAAATGAAGGCCTGTATGGCCCCTGAAAGGCAGGGTTGTATCTGCTACTGAGCAGTGGTCTGATGGTAAATGAAATGTGGGTAAACTAACCCAAATTCAAAGTGGAGTAAACTCCACATTATCCTTCAGCTTCACTGTTGGTTTTAAAGTGTGGTCTGTCTCTGCTGTGGTAGTCTTACTGGTGAGGAACAGGGGAAATAGGGAACTGTAAACCCATTTGGTTCAGATAATCTGTTACATGAACTCTGTTGTTGAAGAAAAGGAAAAAAACCATAAAATATTTATTTGGAAAGTGCAGCTTGTTCCCATTTGTGACCAAGCAAATGAAGAAGATTGAGCTTTGTGGGGGTATTTCTGAATGGGGAAGGGGGGAACCCTGTAATCATGAAAGCCTGTGAAATGAGATTATTTTTTCCTAAGGAAAAGAGCCTGTTAAGAAATTTTAATGTACAGGCCATGTAGCATCGTAATATTGGCCTCTCTGCTCTCAGCTTGTTCAACTGCCCTTCTCCTGCAGCACTTCCTACCCCAGTGTCCCCAGTTCTCCTCCTCTCCTCTCCTCTCCTCTCCTCTCCACCCCTCTTCCTCCATTTGGGGTTCGAGGAAAATGAGGGGAGGGGTCCTTCTAAAATACCCATCTCTCTGTGACCTCCCAGGAGGCTGAGGCAGGTTCCCACCTCCAGTTGGAAAGGAAGCAACTATCACCTCAAGCAGCGGGAAGGGCTCAGTGGGGCACGGTGGGCTGGACCTCAGCACCAACGGGAGAGGTCCAAGTCAACCCAAATGTTTGTTGAAAACTCATGACAGACCAACCCAAATGCTCAAATTTTCAGCAGGAACTGCTAGGTGCAAATTTATGGTCTGGACTGTACAGGAAAGTAGAGTTTGACAGACAAAGTGTTTGCTTTGGTCTTGAAAGCTCCGAAGCTCTTCATTTATTGGGGGAAAGTTAGCTTGAAGTAATATAAAAATGATAACTGTGGGGGCTTTCAGAGAAGCTTAAAAGAATTAGGATCATGACTGTCAAATATCCCATCATATCTATTGCAGGAAAATGCTGTTGAACAGTTGTTGAGAGCAGGCCCTTTAAGAGGGAGTTACTGAAAGGGCACATATGCAAAGTAAGTGGAAGTAAGTGAAACGAAGTATAGTGAAGGCGAAACAAAGTGTGGGAAACAGCAAATGACACAAATGTTGTAGCCAATCATGGGGCAGCTTTAAGCCTGTGGAAAGTGTGTGGAAAGCTCGTGGACAATACCCCTCTCCCTATCCGAAATGTAGTGCTTAGCGAATGAGGACCTGTAACTGTAGAACAATTGGATGGCTTCCTGATTTGATTGAGAGTGCTTCCTGATTGGATTGTATTGCTTTCTGATTGGACTGTATGGCTTTCTGTCTGGAGAGTATTGCCTTCTGATTGGAGGAGATGCCTTCTGAGGGGAGAGCCTTCTGATTAAAGTTGAAGCTGATCTACCAATCATATTGATTGTGACTGGCTCGACTGCTCCTGGCCGCGGCAAACAGTTTCTTTTCGAATTGAAAAATTTCACTCTTACACCTCTGGGAGGGGTGTAATCCAACATTTTTATGATGGATTAAGGTGTTGCACAGGAGAGAAGAAATCTATCTGTGGGTCTCCTTCTTGGGAAGTGTACTCCTCTGTGTCCTGCAAATGAGGCAGTTCATTTAGATTGAAAGTGCCCTTGTAGGTGTCCTTTGGTGACGTAGAACCGCTGTGAAACTCAGCAGAAACATGGGATTGCGAGAAGTACATGTCCTATTGTGTAATTACCACTGGAAGAGGTTTTTAACAGGGGAAAAATAAAAGGGTGGGGGGAAATTGGTGGTGTGGTATGGAAGGGGGAAGAGGATATTTCATGAGATATTCCCATAATAGTGTTGGGTTGGGGTGGCCTTTCAAAGGAGCTGTTTTAACCAGTTCCTTCATCCCCACAAACATTACATAAGAGCCATTGGCAAAACTAACACACAACACGCTTCTCCTACAAAGGACTAAAAAACCAGCCCAGATGTTTACAAAGCAACCGCAAAAGACCGGAAGAAAAACAAACATACAGAGATGTTTTAAATGTAGAGCAACCAACAAACACAGGGAAAAAATATCCATGTTCCTGGCAGTAGCTTGTGAACATAATGAAACCATTTGGGGCAACCCCCCTTTAAACTTGCCCCATGGCAGGTTTGAATTATCAGTTATGTTTTCATTCATCACTCAAGGTCCAAAACTTCCATCTTTCAGGATGGGTCTACCCTTCTCTAAAGAGGCAGATGGAAAAGGTAAGGCAGATCTTCATCTGTTTCTTGATGATTAGTCCTAATTGGTTTACTCTGCTTTCCCCTACTTCCCTTCTTCTGGCAGAAGCTCTACAGCAAGAACATAAAAGAGGGTGCTCTTGTCTTACTCGTCTTCCTCCCCGAGCAAACCAGAACTGCTGGTGCCTCCTGGGTAGCTGCCAAGCTTCCTCAGGCCAGGAGCAGTCTAGACCTTTGCAGGTCCAAAAGTTTCTTGGACCACTGTGCAAATTGCAGTACATCCACTTCCTCCAGGCTGGCATTTTGGGCCTTTTTCTGAGGACTCCTCAGTGCTTTGGAAGGCAAGAGGAGATCTGATGGGAAACACTTCCCTCCCAGCTTGAAATGTCTTTCCGTGACCATGATGCAAGAAAGAGGACAGTTATCTGGACAACACGGGCTCTTGCAGAGCTAGTTCTGAGAGTGTGTATTGCTGAGGAGCAAGGAGTCTGGTTTTTGCACCAACTTCTTAGTCTTCTTTGACCAAAGCCACTACTCTTGTGATTTTTAGGTCAGAAACAAGAGTGGTTTTTTTCCTGGGAGGTATTTCACTCCTCTCCTTTGTTTGCTAAGTGAGAATAGCTTGGAAATGTACTGCAGTTGGACAGATGCTTGAATTCATACACTCACTCCTAAAAGGCAGCTTACATTTTCCAGATGGCTTAATAACAAAGCTGATTTAATATTCTTTGCACATATATAAAAGCATTAAAGGATCCAACAAATTCACGTGCCGAGGTGAGGTGGTCCTAAACCCAGGACTACCAAATACAAGGCTAAGTTGCATCCCTACGTGAGCTTCACAGCTTTGACCTGCTGCAGGGTAGGTTTAGGCTGGACATTAGGAAAAAATTTTTCACAGAGAGAGTGGTCAGTCAGTGGAATCAGCTGCCCAGGGAGGTGGTGGAGTCACCCTCCCTGACTGTGTTTAAGAGCAGATTAGATGTGGTGTTGAGGGATCTGGTGTAGGGGAGGGCTTGTAGAGTAGGGCTGATGGTTGGACTTGATGATCCCAAGGGTCTCTTCCAACCTAAATGATTCTATGATTCTATGATTCTAATTGATGTATCCATTAGCTTACACAGGGAGGGTACCAGAAACAGCGCTGCCTTTTGTTGAAGAAGGCTGTGTACTTTACTCCTAAGCACTACAAAACACCATAAAATCTGCTTATTTAAGCTTCTGGTGTCCTGGATTTGCCGAAGAAGGTCATGACTTTTGCCTTCCTCCACCCTCCAAGTCAAAATGCTTGAAGAGAAACGGAAAAATGCTCCTTTCAGGCTGGAACGGTCAGGTTGCAATTTATCGTTACGGGGCTTGAAAAGAGGAATTTTCAGTTCCAACTTGTTTGAAGAGGAATGGGCTGGTGAAAGAATTTAAGGGCACTTCTGAAATGCAAAATGTTGCCTGTCTATGGAATGGCCCAGAAGGGAAACATCCGTGAGGATCTATGGGCTCAGATATTCCACACTGCTTGGACAGAATAATGAAACACTTCTCTTGAGATTTACGAGCCTGGAAAATAGAGTGCAGACTTCCATCAAGGCCTGAAAATACTACAGGCTGTAGCTGGAGTCTCTAGTACATCTCTTTTTATATAAGCAATGCAGGGTGGGAGTATTGGGAAGGAATCAGAGATGAAGTGTAAATGCGAACGCAGAAAATAAATATATTCTTTACTGTCGTGCGACTCCCAGGCTGCCATTGTAAAAGGGGTTTTATCTTTCTAGTGCAAATTCCCTGCTCCTTTTTTATTTCTTTTTTTTTCCCTTTTTTTCTTTGGTTTTATAACAATATACTACCTCCAGCTTCCTACCGCTACGCTGCAAGGCGAGGTGTGACGGGGGGAAAGCATGCATTCTGTTGGAGGCAAATGGAGGGGCAGTGGAGTCGGTGAGTTCAGGCTGGTTCTCTTTGCTCCCTGCAGGGCAGAGGCTGTGAGGAGCACCTGGGGAACGCTGTTTGGTCACCGAACCTGAACACCCATCCATCCCTTCCCATGACGTAAAGGGGGAGCGAGGCAGCAGTTTGTGCTCTTCAGTATAATGCCGTTCTCTATTAGAGAGTGGGAATCACAGAAGCCTGGAAAGCGGGATCTCAAGGTGAGCCAGACCAACTGTGCCCCAAAGCAGCATCAGCTCTTCGAGGTGTGTGATGGTTGTTGCTCTCTCCCGTTCCCAAAGCACTGCAGCACTTGAGATTCCCACCCCAGGAAAGCGCTAACTGCACGGTTGAACTTTTTCCTTGGCTCTGATGCCAATCTCTCTTGCTGCAAGTGTTTCCTATCAAATGTGTGTCATAAACTGGGGAGGAGATGATGTTGCTTGGCAGTCACATCTGCTGGCGGTATTGTTGGTGTTATTATTTTATCACTGCTGGGTTTTCAAAATGCACAACCTACAGGTTTGAGAGTGATTTTGGATGTGAGAAAATCTTCGGGGCCTGAGTAGATGTGGCAGCTCAAGGGATGAAATCTCATGCACCAGTCCCAAATCTCGGTTCTGGGACCAGGGATTGAATCCTCTTGTGTACACACTTCCAGAAGAGCTAGTTACTTGAAGAAGGACTAGTTCACACTGCCACCTCTCAGCCACCTTTCTTCCTGCCAGGCTCTTAGTAGAGCTTTAGAGGAGCAGCTCTGGGCTCTGCTGAAAGCCCAGAGCAACTCGAGTGTCACAATGGGAGCTGAACTCCTTCAAAAGTCATTTGCTATAAAAAGAACCTACTCTGAAAGGTTTCCCTGAAGGCACCCCAAAAATACTGATGATCTAGGCAAAGAGAATAAGTCATTCCTGATCTATACCAGTACAGCTGAACGGGGGCTGGAATCAAACCATGAAAGAGAGTGCGCACTCCACACCTGAATTCTCTTAAGGTTATAGGTGAGACTCTCTGTTTTGGTTTTTTTTACATTCATTTTTGTTCCTAAGACATCTATGGGGTAAAGGGGATGGATTTCAGTGGCTGCTTGGAAGCACTGCTTGTTAAGGGCAAGGATGGCTTCATAGGTAAATCCCTGCCTCTTACCCATCGTGTCGGCGCGGTGTTGTCAACTGAATGCAAGCTGAGGCTCGGTGGCTCTGCCTTCCTGACAGGGACCGTGTAAACTCACTGCACATGTGGCTGGACTGGTGGTTTCCCCAGTAAGGACATGCCCATGTGCAAGGACAACCCCGGTTGCATTTGCAAGGGACTTTTTTTTTGCGGGCGGAGGATTAGAACAAGTGCCTTGTGTGTGATGATTGATACCGCCAGGCGGACATTAATTATGATTTACACATGATTTCTTTATTCTTGAGGGGAAATCCCAGTTGCCAAGTATGTTAACGATGTATGTAATGGCGTGTTAACGGACACCATTAGTTTGCTGGACAAAACGGAGACCTCTGCCAAAACAAACCTTCTCCAATGGTAGGTTTTATGGATCAGCAGATTCTGAAAATGCTTCAGAGTGGAACTGAGTTGTGGGGCACATGCTTCAGGAATGGCTAGCAGTTTCCCAACCGCAAGTTTAAAGGTATCTGTTAGTAATTAAAGGCACTTGGAGCATTTTGTTAATTTCAGCATCGTACAGTTCCTCTATGAGGTGCAATAATTGCCGTCCGGAAATAGTTTGTTTTAACGTTATGACTAGATTAGTATGGAAAATACTCCCAGCTTGTGGCAGCTCACATTAACTTCCATCACTGGGACCAAGTGGCTTCTCCGTGCTCGGGAATGTGCTCGTAGCCCAAGGCGTGAGGGAAAGGGGACGGCCCCAGGTCCTCCCCGGCGCCGACAGGACCCGGTGCCGAGGTCGTGCGAGGTTTGTAGGAGTCGACCCCGAGGCAGGAGCAGCCTCAGCAAGGGCTCTGGCAGAACCTCTGGCTCAGAGAACCGAGGAGACTCTTGCTTCAGCTGCTTGTGGAGGCACTGACGGCAGAGCTGGTCTGCTGGAGCAGCTGAAAGACTTGGGCACAGGTGGCTCAGCACTTTTTTAAGGTGTGACAGGCCTTGGGCTCTACCAGAGAGGAGTTAAAAGTGCTCGTGGGTACAGGTGCATGTTCTCAGTAGGAGCTGCCTGCAGCTTGGCAAGAAGAATTTGTCCTGGGGAGGTGTGTGGTATCTCGTGCTCCTGACTTGCAGTGCTTTCCCTGACCTGAGAAAGGCTGATCTCAGCTTCCAGTTCGGGTTCTTCTGTGTAATCCATCCTTCACAGAAAATTTTGTGGACTGGGACTTCTCTATTTCTGACAAAAAACTGGTTATATCAAATTGTGGGGACTTCTGCATGATGAGATTTGTAGGACAGCAGAGGACAGCAACGCCCTGGAAGTGTTGTGCCATAGTACTTGGCCCAGGGTTTGGATCAACGGACAGATATGAACTTCCTGCAATCTCAGAAACCTTCAAAGCACTTTTATAAAAGCCAAACCATGTGACCCTTTTACTCCAGAGTCGAACTTCTAGGCTCTCCCTGTACTTCTTTCTGCGCAGCCATTCAGCGTAGATGTACTCCATCAAGCTCATTAAAGCACTTTATTGCCTCAGTTATGTGCCTTCGTGTATTAATGCAAGAACTTTGGAGCATAAATATGGATTAAAGAAATGGCTGACAGGGTTAGAGCAATCCAGCAATGAAGCTGGTTCTTCCTTGGAAAGGTTTCCATTCCTCTCAGACATGATAGTCTAATCTTTGACCGGGAGGAGACTTTTACCTGGATAGTTTCCAGTTGTGTTAATGGGAGCTGTGAAAACCCCACGTGTATCAGCAGCAGAAGTGGCCCCTTTTTCAAAGGGAATGGTTTGGGTTCTTTCTTAGTCTGTTACAATAACCAGCCACCAGACTTAATTGCTTTTTTTTTTTTGTACCACTTTCCCTCCCTTCCTCATATCTTTATCTCTCCATGCCATAAAAATACTGCATTTTAAAATGAAATCAAGGAGACAGAAAACAGAAGAGAACTTGTTTTGCATAAAAGAAGAAACATGTGTTAGGAATAAGGACTCCAAACGGGCAAACATCTTGAAGACATACATGCCTTCCCCTCCTCCTTTTGCACCCTCAAGCGGGCGTGAAGCCGCTCTCGTGTCTCACCTCACCGGGAGGGGGGGCTCGTTATTCCTGAAAAAAATCACCCAGCCTCATCCCAAGAGAGGGGTCAGGAGGGCTTGGAGCAAGTTTTTTTCCACCTTGGGCTGTTTGATACGAGCGTGTTCTGGGACTTTTAGTGGAGCTGAAGACGCTGCTGGCACGAGCAGGTGAAATTCCTCTGGCAGAGCCAGAGATGACCCTGGATGGTTTTTAAAGGGAGTGGTTAACCCAGGCCTCCCCCTCCTTCCCAGGAGCAATGAGAACAACAGTTCTCATTGCTCCTGGGAAGGAGGGGGTGGCCTGGGTTAACCACAGTCATCCTCCATGAAGATCCTGCTCAGGACATCCAGTGTGTGCTCGTACTTTGATCAGACCTGGGTAAGCCAGCATGGATTACACAACTTTCCCGTGAAAACCTGTAGGTGACTCACTCACAAAAACCTTCCTACTTCTTCTGACCCCCTCCCTTCACCTGAGCTGGGCTCTCGAGCTGTTGTGGCCGTGTCTGCCCTCTCCTGCGGTGATGCCAGGGTGGGCAGAGCTGAAGAATGAAGGGCTTTCAAGGAGGCTGACTCCACCTGGGCCTGCCCCTTCTTTTCTTCTTTGCCAAGAAAAAGAAAACCATATTCCCCCCACCAACTCCTTAAAAAGGATGGGGAGAGGGGGTAGCTACAGAAATATTTTAAGTACTTGTTTTTCCTAAGGGGGAAAAAATGCAATGTGGTTTCGTTCTAGCCATGCAAATATTTATGTGAGCAGGAGAGAAGCAAGATCAGAGAGAAGAAGCTGGGTTTGGTTGTGACACAGGCTTTGGTGCCAGAGATGTGGATTTGCTCTTGGCTCTACCAGATGCTGGCTGTGTAACCTTGAACCCGGCCCGTTCACCTCTGTGCCCACAGTGGCCCAGCTGCTAGAGTTGAGGAGAACCCTTCTTCTCTTATTTATTTATTTGTCTATTTGCATTAGCTGTGTGGAATCAGGATAGCTTCAGGGTGAAAAGGACTTTCAGCTCCACAGGAACTTCTGAGGGCTTAGGTGATGGAGTAATCATGGAAAATTCTGGCCATTTGAGCTAGGGAGGGTCGGTACCTCCAAAATGTGTAGAGTACCCTGCACCCTGGGCTTGGTTTGCTGGAGTCTTCTAAGTGCTACCGTTAACCCAAACAATGGTCTGCATTCAGTAAGTAGCTCCTCAAATTTCCTGTGGATATCCCCAGCAAATCTGTATTTAAATAAGCAATAGTTTCTTAATCCTGGACTGCAAGTTGCTGGGGCAATTTGTACTCAAGGTGAATGCTAAGGTTAGGGAGATGTTGAGATGTATAAAAGAAGCTTGCCATCCAAATTGTTTCCATCTGTTTTCATTATGCCCCACTCCTGCAGAATAAACCAAACATTTTAGCTTTCAGCTATTTCCTTCTGGACTCTGTAAAGCTACCTGTTCTCGAAAGCATGATTTGGTGTCTTTAAGTGCTTGAGTCTGATGTTTTTACAGTTGCATTCAGCCAGTCAAGGAAACCGCCTCTAGATAGATAGGGAAGGCAGCTGGAAAAAATGGCAAAGCAGTTTGATTAAATGAAAATATCCATTTGGTTTGCATTGTTCATAACATGAAAATATATTTTGGTAATACATTTTGGATATGCTAGAATTTCTCGACACTTTTGTAGTTTTGCGTTTCTCCATTTTATCTGTTTCTCCCCTGCCAAAACTGCCAGGGACGTAGAATTTAGGAAGGCATCTATCACCTTGTGCCCAGTTTCCTCCATATCTCACTTATCACTTCAGCCCAAATGACCCAGAGCAAGGCTCAAACTGGTGCTGCTGGGGCTGTGGGTGACACATCCACCCCTAGTCCTAGCAGAAATGGGTAAAATATTGAAATATTTGGATTTACTTCTTTTGCTAAGATAAACATCAGTCTCAAAGGAACCAACATTTTCCTAAATAGCTTTTTGTAGTGGACTGCTGGAGGGGCAAGCTACATCAAAAGTGTTTTAAAGATTTATTTTTTTGACTTTTGGTCTAAATCCCAAAGCAATTAAGTGTCTGTTGCAGTCATCCTGTACCTTCCCCAGATCTTGAAGACCAGAAAGGGTCAGGTCGTCCCAGAAGTGAGAATATATTAGGCCCTTCCTTTTTAGTTAATCTATTTGTGTTTAGCTCTGAAGGGTGGTGTTTATATCCTAGTTGCCCAGTTGCCCAGATGTGTATGTTACCTTAAAAGAGAAGTAATTGATTTTTAGCCAAAAGGACAGGAGAAAGGTTAGGAATGTGCAACACAGTTTCTCATAACTTTGGAGGAGGCAGATGTTTCTCTTCTGGTTCCAACCTTCATTTTCTTTGCATGAAGAACGAGTTCTTTAAAACCAAATAAATATCACTTTGAGAAGAGCATGGCTCCCACTGTTATTCTTTAAATTAACTCTTTTGTAGCTAAGGTGTAGCTTAGCTTGTTGATTTTTATTGCACAAATGGAACAAAAGAGAGAACACATTATAATCTTTTTTTTTTTTCTATAAATGGCTTCAGTTATGCTCAAGAAGTGGTCAAAAGAGTAACAAGAGCAGCAACAATAAAACCCCTGACATCTGACACGATATGAATTCTCATGACTCATTCCAGGTAGTGCAAATATGACTAAAAATACTCTTTTTTTTTTTTTTTTCCCTGGCAATTAAGATTTCATTTAAACTTTCCTAATTGCAAACATAGCAGCCCATATTTCACGTTTACAAAGGTAACAAGAGGCCAATTGTGTCTGGTAAGAGCAACCAGCAGCAGACTTCTCCCGAGGCAGGCAGAGAGGGAAGACAAATGGAGGTTGTTGTTCATGGTAAAAGTGCACAGGATGGCCATCCCCTGTCCCAGACCGAAATGACTTGGCTGTGCATGTGGGACAAGCCAGATGTGTCTCCGTGGCAGAGATGCCATTCACCTTCTCAAGCACCGGGACTAAAATGGCAGATAGGCTTAGAAAAGTCTCCAGCGTAGAGAAAAAGTGGAAAATGTCTCATTTCAGGTTAATTTCCTCCCTTTGGGGATGCCTCTGAGACCGGTGCAGCTAATTCTGTGCTCCGCAGCCCCTGTTTCCCAGGGAAGAGGACCGAAATGTTTACTGGGGCGGAAAGCCTGGCAGGGGAGAGTATCTGTGTGTGGCTGGGAATGGACACTCTGAGATCTCTAGGGCCTACTGAAGCAAGGCCAGAGGCTGGGGGTCACTGGTAAGGTAACCTTGGCCATAGTTTGGATTTAGTCATTTGTCTTCATGGAGTCTGACTGATGGGAAGGGCAGACAAAAGCCTTTGTGAAGCTCTGCTTGCCATATGTAGCTGTGGAAGGCTACTGGGAAGGCTGGCCTGTTTACCCACCGGGTCTGCAAGAGGCATTTGGTTCCTGAGTTTATAAATCAACATGGTCACCCCGTTCCAGGATGGTATGGCTGAGGAATTAGAGAAACTGTCTGAAGCATAGATGTGTTTGGCCATGATGGAATCAATGAACTCCACCGTCTTCCTCTCATCCCTGCTCCGTGCTGAGTCCTGGCCAATAAGGACTTTGAGAAGTCCCCACCGAGAAACCCTGGGAGCCAATGTGAAATGTGAAAAGCAAAGACAGGTAAATAGTGCCAAGGAAGGATGCCACAACTGTTGCCTCAAAGGAAGCCTGTTGTAGGCAGTGAAGCAGAACAAGTGTGCTGAAAGATGAGACATTCCTCGTGTGTGCTGAGTCGTGGTGGGAATTTGGGCTAGCCAAAGCAAGACCTAGGGGTGCAATAATAAAGGGGCAACGTGTGTGTGGAGTTGAGACTAAAACCACATCCAAGCAAGACCAGACTTGAGTGGTTCAACCAGTTGTCTCGCACACCTACTAGCTGCCCTGCCAAGGGAGAGCTTTATGGGCTGTGTGACCCTTCCCAAAAAACCTGTGCTGGGTTGAGATTAAGATGGAGGGTGAACCTGGAGGTTTTTCCAGAGGAGAAAGAGGGCTCTTCACATATTTAAAAATCACAGGTGGCTCTTCAGGGCTGTCCATGATTTATTGTTTCCACATTGTGTGAGTGAGGGGCTCTCAGCCCACCCACAGGCAACTTTTCTTTCCTATAACAAACAGAAGAACACAAAATGTATGAGTGAGCCCCACATGTTCATACTCAGCTGGCTTCCTCCTCACCTCTGCGATCACTACTGTCCTTCTGCTCAGCTTATTGTCAGATGAGGGAGCATTTGGTAGTAAAGTATTGAGTCTACTGGAACATTTGGGGACATGTATGTGCCTTTGCAGAGGTTTGTGGCAGAATGGAAGAAAGTGGTTCTGTTCCCCAATCAAATGCACCTTTATCTTATCTTTTCTTCTTACAGCAGGGATTTTCATGCTGGTAGTATTTATGGGGGGGTTAGAGTGAACACTTACAGTATTTTCCCCTGCCCTCTCACATTTCCTTCTAGTCTCTCCTCAAGTCTCAGTATTTCATACCTTTGGCAAGATCCTTCTGGTTGGAAGTCAACTCTGCTGGTTGAGGGCAACCTGGACCTCTGTTGCCCTATTCTGCACAGTGTCAGTATTTTGCATCTGGGGTTTTCCTGTGTTCTCACCTGAACCTCTGGCATGCCCTAGCTTCATGCAAACAGCGGCGCTGCTGCCACTCCTGAGTGATGTTTTTCATTGAGCCACTTGAGAGTGAAGAACCGTTTTCCTGTTTAGAGCTCAGCGAGCTCAGCCCAGCCCTTTCCTTGCTACGGGTTTTGGAAAGGAGCGCCGTTTACATCCTCCCAAGCGCTCTGAAAGGCATCCGAGTTCACATCTGATGAACTGGTACAGATCCAGATCTGACTGTTCCTGCCCGCGTTGGGGATTCCAGCCAGATCCAGCGCTGTGTGAAGGAGTGGATTAACGCATGCATGATTGCACCCCACCAAGGTTTGCGGCTTCTGGCCTGAAGCTGCTGGGCATCCATACAACCAACCTGTGTTGGTTTACACATGGCCTAAGTAAAACCAATTTGGAGTCCTTTTGCTCCAGTATATCATAGAATCTTAGAATCATAGAATCATTTTGTGGCAGTGACTGACCACTTTTTCTGGGAAGAAGATTTTCCACATGTCCAGCCTAACCCTACCCTGCTGCAGCTTGCAGCCATTCCCTCTTGTTCTGTCGCTAATTGCCCATGAGAAGAGACCAGCACCAACCTCCCTACAATGCCCTTTCAAGCAGTTGTAGAGGGTGATGAGGTCTCCCCTCAGCCTCCTCTTCCTCAAACTAAACAGTCCCAGCTCCCTCAATCGATCCTCATAAGACTTATTCTCCAGCCTTTCACCAGCTCCGTGTCCCTCCTCTGCACTCGCTCCAGCACCTCGAGATTTCTCTTCTGCTGAGGTGCCCAGAACTGGACACAAGACTCAAGGTGTGGCCTCACCAGTGCTGAGCACAGGGGGACAATCACCTCCCTACTTCTGCTGGTCACACTATTCTTTATGCAAGCCAGGATGCCATTGGCCTTCTTGGCCACCTGGGCACACTGCTAGCTGCGGCTTGTCAACCAGCACCCCCAGGTCCTTTTCTGCCAGGCAGCTCCAGCCACACTGCCCCAAGCCTGTAGCCATCCATGGGTTGTTGTGGCCCAAGTGCAGGACCTGACACTTGGCCTCGAAGCCCATGCCATTAACATTGGCCCATTGATCCAGTCTATCCAAGTCCCTCTGTAGAGCGTCCCTGCCTGGAGAGGATTGGCCTGTTCCTCACAGACGAATGAAAGGCCAGGCACAAAGTTTGGGTTCCTGCTCCAGCTGTCTTGAAGACCATTTTCTATGAACATTTTCTCTAATTTCTAGCTGTTTTGTGTCAATGTGGTTCCAGAAAGCACTAATCCTATTTAGCCAGCATGAAGTATCTATGCATGTGTTAAACCAGAGTTTGCATTAGCTTACCCAGGGTGGTTTTCAGGGTGCTTTGTAAGGCAACTGGTGCAATAGAGCTGTGCAGGGAAGCTGAAAAGGTGTCTAATTCTGGGTTTGTTATACTCACTGAGTCTTTCCAGGTGAGATATTTCTAAGGGCCAGCGTGATATACTGAAATGCCTTATATGACCCCTTGTGAGGTGAAGTGGTCTGGTGTCTCAGAGCTGCTGTCGAGATACTGTGCTCCATAATCACATATATTTGACGCTGCTGTGAGGCAGTGACACCTTCCATTCTCCTTCAGACCCCAGGAAAAGTGTCAGTGGAATTTAGGAGAACATCTGATAAACCTTTCGGTGTTGCCACCAACTGACTGAAAATGGGCCTCCTTCCTCCTCTGACAGCAGAGAGCAACATTTCAAGTATTTTATAGAAGTCACACAACCACACCAATTTAGCTTGGTTTCATCCTGAAAGATAGTTCTATCTAAGAGCATATTGCCATGCTGAATAGGTATAGGCTGCTCTGGAATTGAAGGAAGTTCTTTAGCATATAAATATCTTATTAAACCCCAGCACACATCTTTTAGCAGGCAAAAAGTCCTTGCCCTGCCATCTGAAAAAGCGTTCTGTTGTAGGGAGAAGGATATTATATTCAATCAATCATATGGAACTATTTATCAGCAATCACTTCTTTAACTTTTCCACAGTCTTCAGTTTCAAAGCACATTTTGAAGTGACTGAAGTTTGTAGAGAGCAGTTTATTTAAAAAATTATTTTAGGAAAATTACCTCAGGGTTGATTGTGTATTTATGAAGCTGAAGCGTTTCTCTTTTTCTTTCT
This sequence comes from Jacana jacana, assembly GCA_013400555.1. Lineage (NCBI taxonomy): Eukaryota > Metazoa > Chordata > Aves > Charadriiformes > Jacanidae > Jacana > Jacana jacana. The sequence goes on along the minus strand of VZTM01033751.1, from coordinate 317,583 downwards.
TTATTTTTTTTTTTTAAATATTAACATAATGTAAGAAAATGGCTTTATTAAGAACAGTGGAAAAATGTGTAGAGAAACAGAAAAGATTTTGTGGCAGACAGTCTGCAGAGGGGAAAGTTTTGCTTGTCATTTACTCACAAACGACAAAGTTGGTGGAAAGACCCTAATTTCAAAGGGCTTTGCATCAGGCTCTTTATCATTGTGGGATTGTTCACTGCAGAATCATAGAATCACAGCACCATTCAGGTTGGAAGAGACCCTTGGGATCATCGAGTCCAACCATCAGCCCCACCCTACAAAGTTCTCCCCTACACCAGATCCCTCAACACCACATCTCAACGACTCTGAAACACAGTCAGGGACAGTGAGTTGTTTCTGGTTATTTCTACATCCTCCCAGGTGAATGTATTCAGATGTCTCTATTTTTCTCCCCTTCTATTATCAGGGGTTATTTTTATTAACCTCATTCAACTACCTCATCCTCCTTGCTTTCTGCCTTCTCCTTAACCTGATTCCTGTCCTGATCTTCAGTTCAAAAGGAAATTAAAATGCTCAGGATTCAAATAAACAGCTGGCTTTTACCCAGAGACAATCATTGGATGGATGATCTCTTGCAAATCCACATTGGCCACTTTGTGTTCCTGACATTTTCCATTCCTGGCACAGTTTTGGTCTGCTGCAGTTTAATTACAGTGTCTTTCAGTACAGGACACCGCGTGGTGCCTAGAGTGAGTGATGGCTTAGTCCTTTTCGAAGTCGTGAAATAAATCTGATTGATTGTGAGTATTCGGCATGCGGTTTCCAGTCAACTGGATTATAACTTTTTCCAGTGCAGTGAGTCCTTTCATGGTGAGTCCACAGGTTGGAGGAGAACTGGCTTTTTGCTGGAGATTGTTGTGGTCTTTATGGTTGGTTGCTTGGGGTTTTTTAATAGCTAGAACTCAGTGTTTTCCAACTCAGTGTTTTCCAAATACTTGGCATCTGTCTGAACTGCGCTGGTGCTCCATGGGCTTAGCTTGGGGTCTCCAAATACGAGCTCAAGTGTGAAGGCTGCACAAGCTGTACTGGCAGGGGCCATGCTTCTGGGAGGTGGGCTTCATGTCCCGGTCTCAGTCAGGTGCTGTGTGAAGCCTGTTGAATCCCCTTGGAGCTTGGCAGGGAGCAGGGAAGAGGTGTCAGCACGGGTCAATGTACAATCAGGGTTGGAGGTCCTCGTAGGAACTGTGGAACCTGCTGGGATGTCAAGGTGCAGCTTGGATTCCATACAGACAGACAGGGCCCTTTCCAAGGCATCCCCAACTGATGAAAGGGAAATTGTTTGCAGTAACTTGGAATGGATTAAGTAGGCAAAATATGGATGTTTGAAAAAAGTAGTAGCCACAGCTCTTGTGTAGACGGTAAACAATGGTTTATTGACAGTAAACTCTTACCCTTATGGTAAAATGTCTTGAATCACTTATTTCCTGAAAGGCTTGGGCAGGGTGTCTTTGGTCACTCACACATGTTTTGTACTTTATCTCAAATCAAAACATCCTGATTTTCAGTTTCTGGAACACATTACTAGCCCATGCTTCCTCTGTCTGAATCAAAGGTGGTAATCCTACTCGTCAGGCTGTTGTAGGTAGCATCTATGAGTTAAGAAAAAGCTGCAGATAGGTGAGACCCGAGAATTTATGCAGCAGAAAATATCCTTGGGCTGAACTTCACAACTGGGAGTTGTGCTCTTGAGTAGCTCTTCTTAATCTGCCCCTGCTTAGACTTTGATGCAGTGAAGGAACAGTGTTTCGTCTCTCAAGCAGGGGCCACCAGCCTCTGAGATGGTGTAGTTAAGCTTCCATGGCTTGAAGAGCTTCTCTGAAGGTTTCTATCGTGTCACACCAATGGAAAGGGAAGCCAACCTGAGTCCCTTCACAGTAGGCCTGTCTGGGTGTGCTGCAGGTACACCTCTGTGTCAGCTTGGTGAGTACAGAAGGGTCACCTGGTGGGTGACAATCTGCTACTGGTTGGTGTTGAACCAGCAGAATCTTCTGAGACTGATTCTTTGCTCCGGTCTAGAAACTGCTGGTTAGGTTCAAGAAAACCACTGCTGGCTCAAATGAGTCCTGATAAGTGTTCTGTCTCTGTTACCTTCCATGAGCTCCAAAGTTTAAAACAAAAACCTCAAATGAGCCTGAAATTCAGTGAATATACCTGATGGAGCAGGACAGAGCATCAGCTGGTAGCCAGTGACTCCTCAGCACAGCTGTATCAGTTAGCTCCATCTGGGACTGTAGCTGTGTACCACCTTCTCAAAGCCGTGTCTCACCTGCATCTTTTTCAAGGCAAACTGCAGGAGACCTTGGGGAAGTTGTTAGCTACAAAAACCAGAGAAATAAGATTCTTCCTCTGTTTGTATTTTATGATGGGTCCGGTAGCAGATCCCAAAGTTGCAATAAGTGGCCAAGGACTTCTTGGGAGGATACTTTATCTGCCTCACTGTTGGTATCTGGAGAAAGGATAAAGGAATTCGGGTTAAATCTGGGGCTAAATGAGCAATGGCAGCAACCATGATGGCCCCATATGTCAAATACTCTCTTTTTCACCCCTGCAGTACATTGAACTAAAGAACATCTTTTCTGGGTGTCCTGTTAATGGATGTGAATCCATTCTCCACGCAGTAGGATGGGGTGTCTGTAATTGGAGTGTTTGGTTAGGGTCGTTTGGTCCTGAGACATCTTCTTTTGGCTAAAGATGAGCTCACTGAAGAGGTTACTGGCTCCCAGCCACATCCACCTGATTTCCACAGGATCTCCACCTGCCCCAGCCTCAAGCCTGCAGATGTAGCTGCACAGGTACCCACTCTCTAATACTGTCAAAATGAGGTAGAAAAGGACATTTTTGCAGAAGTAGTTGAGGGATTTGGTTGTTTTGACACCACTGGCTTTGTGATTGCCCAATCAGTTGTGCTGGCAGAGCTGATGGAGTAACTGAGGATGTGCTGAGAATGAACCCGGGCAAATAGAGCTCCCTTGCTTCTACCTATGGTGTCAGACGTGTGAAGGAGACAGACGTGGGCTGTGAGCACACTGGGGGCTCCCTGGGGTGGTGACAGTTGCTCTGTGGTACCCAGCCATGCACTGGTTCCCGTGGCCTGTGCACAGGTAGCACGTCCATCTTCCAGAGGACCACAAAATGACCTAAGTCACTTCCCCTGGGCTGCAAAGACATGAACATCCATCCTTCCAGCAGCAAGGGTCATTTAGGGCAACTTGCTCATCTCCAAGGCAGTGCTGGGTGGCTCCAACATGGGTGCTGTGGAGGAGTCTCCAGCTATGACAGAGCTCCACTCTGAGCCCGTTTGTTGGGAGGAGAGCACAGGACAGAGATGGGGAGCTGGTGGGCTGTTGTGTTGCCAGAACCAGGGATGTGCAGCGAGGAAGGCAGCGGGAAGGGACCAGAGAGCAGAGGCTCTTCCTCTTTAGAAACGAATCCCTTCATCGAAGTCTTCCCTGTGGTCCTGCAGAGCCCAGAGCCTGGACCAGTGACTTCAAGAGTCTTTCTTGCAGCCCTCAGCGCTCAAAGGACTTGAGTCCATGATACTTCCAGAGTTCTTTTTCCAGCGAGGGTCTTGCTGTGACCCTGTCCCTCGGGCCCTGGCCCCAGGAGGTGAAGCTTGCCGAGCACTATGGCAGCTGTATCCCAAGTGGGTTTTGTTTAACGGTCTCCGCTGCTGTTTATAGTTTCTAATGCGCTGCGGCTGGCGTTTGTTGCCATTAAAACTTCATTTGTTTGGAGGATCTTTTCAACAAACTGAAATCCAATAAATCATGAGTAAAATATTTATTATTTCAACTGGATAAGAAGGGGAGGGGGAAGCAGACAAAATTGCCCATTCCTTGAGCAGCATGTTAAATGGGAGACCAGTGGGGCAGAGGGCTTTGTCCCCAAAAGAACAATTGGCTGGCTGGACAAGATGAGGTGAGTGACAGCTTCGAATCGGGAAGCAGAAGTGGAGCAGAAATAGTCTGAGTACTCCAGCTTTATCCTGTCTACCCGTGTTATCACATCCATGGATGATGGTGGTGGTGAGCTCAGGGCCTCTGGATTAAACCTGTCAAGAATACAAGCCTCTAATGCCTGAGTGAGAAATCCTGGGCTAGTAAACTGGTCCCACTTATGCTGGTGGCAAAGCTGCTATTGTCTGGGGTCAGGATTTTACTCCAGGTCTGCTTCAGTTCACAGACAGTAGCAGGCTCCAAACCCTTCATCCTGCTGTAGGGTATGTTACACGGGCTTGTGGTGGGACAAATGACATGAAGATCTGGATCAGGATGTGGAAAATGTCATCACAAGCATCATTACATTAGAGCTGTGGGGCTTTATTTATTTGTTGAATAGTGAATGCAATTAAAAATAGTGTGGGATTTGGGGCTGTTCATGTACTTTTGCATTTAGTCAGTTGGCTTTGGCTGGAAATGCAGAGGGAAATATGGGAAAGTCAGGCTGTGCTTTCAACATTTCAAATACAGAATACATTGCCTGTTCTCTTGGAAATGATGTTTAGTTTTTAATGTGACATTTATTTCGATGAAAGGAGCAAAAAAAAAAAACCAAAACCAAAATGTTTGCTTTTGGCCTGAACTGAACCGAAATAATTCTGAAATCTGTCCATGAGACCAAGAGAAAACCTCTGCATTGTCCAGTTAAGCTCTGAGAACAAGTGCAAAGCGTGGATCCAAACAATTAGGAGATGTAGCAGGAGATGTAGCATGAGAAACTGGATGCATAGACCTAATATTTCTGTGGAGAACTGCTGTATATGTATAACTATGACAGAACCTGTCTTTCTAGTAAGGAAGATCACAGAATCACAGAATATCAGGGATTGGAAGGGACCTTGAAAGATCATCTAGTCCAGTCCCCAAGATGCTTTTTTTCTTTACCTGTAAACCAGGCCCTGGCTGTAAGCTCCAAAATATTCATACAAAGATTTGGCCTCAAAGTTTTACATTAAATCCAATTCCCTCGTCCTGCATGACAGTTCCTACCTCACAGACTCCCAAAAGCCATCACCTTCGCTTTTAAGGCCTCTAGATGCTACTATAATACCATCAAAATGTAGGATCCTAGATAAAATTAGTGTCCCGTCTGTCAAAAACAGGACGTGCGGCAACCCTTCCCAGTGACTCATCTGTTCAGCATTCTCCAGTCTTTGAGACCTCTGCACTCACCAGGGAGCTCTGACATTTACCAATGTTATCTTTCTTATTTCAGTTTTGGCACCTTCTCCCTTTCCTCTGAGACCGTACTGGGCAAAAAACACATGAAATGAGCAGCAGACATCATTTGTCATTTTTTTTTTTTTTACTGAAAGGTTACTGGGCCTGAGTGTGTTGTTTGGCCCCAGTTGGTGGTAACTTCACCATAAAAACAAAACAAAAAACCCCCAAACCACCCCCCCCAGCATGCAGCGAAGGCAGAGTTTTACAGGAAGGGTCCATTTGTTGAAAGGGAAGAGTAATCCTTATTCATACTGACTTTTGGGATGACTAAACCCTCAAGAAGCAGATTAGAAAACGGTACTAAATGCTTTTTCTTACTATCATTTACAGTGAATCAGCAATAAAGTCATCCTCTCCCCCCCTCCATCACCCCCTCCCCTGGCCTTGGCAGCATTCCCATGGAGGTCGATGGAGGCAGGGTTTCACCCCTGGAAGCCCTGCTCTGCAGGAGAGACTCTCCGTCAGTCTGTCCCCATCCCTTTTATTCACTTCTGCGAGCAGTTGGGACTCTACTTAGAGCGTTTCATAACACAGGAACAAAGGGGTTATTCAATGGAAACGAAGGAGGGAGAGATTTAAAGCAGATGAGAGCAAATACTTGCTGCACAATAATGTCAACACCTGGCTTTTTATCGTCGGTAGACGTCAAGGTACTTTACAAGAGTGGTCAGTGCCAGTACCTCTGTTTAATAAAGAGACAAAGAAAGATAAAGTTACCTGTTCAAGGTCACCAGGCGGACAATGCCAGAGCCAGAGTGGAAAATATCCTCCTACACCAGGCAGTGGCTTCTGGTTAAAATCAAGTTACTTTTATGCTACGGAGCTCATTGCTCCAGGTCAGTGTGACACCAAGAATTCCACGTGCGTGGGCTGTTTATGTGGAGAACAAGCACATGGCACTGGGCAGATGTGGAAAAGAATTGGGGTCAGGCAGTAGCTCCCGCTGTTGTAGCCATGTGTCTGATGCCAGAGAACGGGAGACTCTTTGGCTGGATGACATGTTTCTTTTTAATGCTAATGCAGAGCACCAAGCTGGGTTCTGGCAGTCAGGCTTTTTCTCTTGAAAACCCTGCTGACTGTCCCAGGTGTTTGGTGTCCATGTAGAAATGGAGCTGTCATTTTGGAAATCTACCCTCTCCAAGGTGAGCAATGGTGGATGCTGGTTCTCACCAGAGATATTCCTGCACGTGGGTACAAAAAAAGTCCTAATTTTCCTGGAGTTATTCAGGAATGGACAGTGGACTGAGGCCTAAGATAAGCACTCTTGTGAGGCTTCAGGTTTTACCCAAAAAATCAGGCAGGACTCATGGACCCTTGCACCTCCACAGCAGGTCTGATGCTGTCTTTTCAGGAGGCTTTTGCCCAACCCGTAGTGGGTGCAGCTGAAGATGACAGGGTTGTCCGCCCTCTCAGACAACACACCTCCCATACCTGTGGATAGTCACACAGTGAGAGTGAAATATGTTCTCCAGCTGAGCTACTGTCCCTCCTTTTACCTCTTTTTGAGAAGCATGAGCTCCCAGCAGCCCATTAACCCTTTGCAGGCTCACATGGGCTTACACATGTGCTTTTTAGTGGCATAATTCTTGGCAAGGGAGGCAACCTTAATATTGCTATTGGACCTGTGTGCATGTCTGTTGTTCATCATGTGTAAATTAAGTGGACTACCCTGAACTGGGGAGAGAGAAACTAATGATTGCCATATTGTTTCCAGCAGCCATCAAGCAAAAGAAGCTGTTTGAACTTTCCCCCAAAGACGCTTCTGCCTCTTGCAGAATCTTGGGTTTCTACCCTTTTCAAGGTGATTAATTTTATAACGATGCCTTTGCTACCTTCCCCTCCCTGGGGGGAGTGGGCAAGCAGAGGGAGGGAGGGAGGACAAGGAGAAGGATCTTTTCAAGATCTGCAGCAGTAAAAGGCATGATAGTAGCTTCTCTTCCTCTCTCCTCTAGATTCCAGCAAATTCCCATGTGCTTTCAGGTATTTCATTATGTTTTGGTTTTAATTCCCCTTCAATGCACATATTGACCTGTTCCTTTCTGCCTATTTCTGTTCTTTACCCAGTAAAACCGTCCCACTGGGAAGGTAAAGGTCCAAATAGAAGGTGAAGGGAAGGAGAGCATCTTTCCTCATTACTGGGAGCAGACTGATTGACAGTATGTGTCTCTGAGCAAAGACCCTCTCTGGGCTGGAAATCCTAGCCTCATTCTTAGCATAAGGACAGGCAAGTAGTTGGAACTAAGAATGGGGACTGCATTTGGAGCATATGACTAATTTTGGACCTTCTCTGGCCCTTTTCCCCCAAATCAGGGGAGAAATGCTGTAGCAGGCATTGTTTTCATCTTGCAGGGTATTTCAAGTGCTGTATTTGTGACTAAGGAAAAGACTGCATCCCGCTACAACTGGCAATTAGAGCTGACTGTGACCAGAACTGACCTTCTTAATATTGCTTTTGAAATCTGCACCTGGGTGTATCTTGCTCCACAATCTTGAAATAGACAGTAGGAAGAAAGCAGCAGAAAAATGAGAAAATCCCTCACATTGTTTGTTTTGTCAATAATAAATCAGAGGGAGTGGAAAAGGCTTTCCTTTGGGTGATCCCATCATCTTGTTATAATGAAGACATTTTCTCACAGGGAGAATGATCAATCACTAGGATAATCAATCAGACTTCCCCAGGAATGTGGTAGAGTCCCCATCACTGCAGGCTTTCAAGATGCAATTGGAAGGCGTGCTAGGTGATCTCATCTAGGCTTCCTGTTCCACAAAAGGTTGGACCAGGTGATCTTTCAAGGTACCCTCCAACACGGGCTCTTCTGTGATTTTGTGATCACAAACATGTTGGTTGGGTGGGTGTGTAATGTTTTCTATCAGACATGGCCAACTGCTGTCTTTCAATCCTTGCCACAAGCAAATCTGTGCTGTCATCCCTCTATTCTATAGTTGCTTTACAATCTCACCTTGCAGTTTAAGGGGTAGTTGGGAGTCCTCTTGAATTATCTACCTGGCTAGAGTTTTCTCTGACCGATCTCATTTGATCAAAGATGGGGCTCTGGAACCTACAGGGAGTAAAAAGCCTGCATTTATGGATGAGAACGGACTATGTAAGATCATCTTCTGAAGGACTTTCCCTGTGATCAATGGTCTGGCTCAACCTGGTGGCTCCCTGGAGTTGGGCAAAGGACAGTAAATACAGAGATCTTAACTGTACCTCCAGTGCTGCTGTACTCTGTACCTCAGTGTCCTGGTTCCAGGAGGGACAGGGTTAATTCTCCTAGCAGGGCACAGGTATTCCATCCCATGTGAGCCATGCCCAGGGCGTAGTGGGGAGCTGGCCAGGAAGGGGAGGGGGGGGTGGGCGTCACGTGGTCGGAGACGGTCTGGGGTGCAGTGGGTGAGCGCTTGGCATCGTAACCGTGTTTTCATACTTCTTTACCTGCGTTATTTGTTACTGTTTTGTTGTTCTGTTAAACTGCCTTTACCCCAACCCACGAGTTTTGCCTTTTTCTTCTGATTTTGCCCTCCTGACTGTGGACGGGCTCTAGAGCGAGTGGCTGCCACCTGGTTCTTTGTTGCCGACTAAGGCTAAACCACGACACTCAGCTTAACCACATCTAGAATGTGGGCCTACAATGTGGATCTCTGTTTTGTCTTCAGTCTGATAATCCAGAATACACTGCTAGAAGTTCCCAGAACAGTTGGCTCAAACCACAAATTTACGAACTAATACCCTTCACCTCTCTTTGATTTAATTTGAATTGAAATACCTATGGGAGAGTCCTTTGGTTTGCTTAACGTGGAAAGCATTCTCAGGAGAGAAGTGTTGGAGGATGGGATCATGAAAACTGCAACAAGATGCAAGGGTGTCATAAACACCAAGGCTAAAGTGGAAGAGAATAGAGTGCTGGCCAAGAAAACATCATCAGTGACCCTTGTGAACGCTGTTTTGTTGGAATGGGGAGGATGGAAATCAGCTTGGAGAGGATCCAGGATGCAGGAGACAGGGAATACACCTGCTGTGCTTATCTTGTCCTTAACCACAGAGGAATGCAGTTCCTCCAGACACTTCTGAAATAAAGTAGGTCCCAGAAGACCTACCACCGTGAACCTTTCAAGGTCCTTTGTTCTTTAAATGGCAGAGAATTTTGAAATCTATCCCAGGAGATAAGTCACCTGCCTTTGTGGGTTTGGTATCACTGTTTGATTCTGCTGATGTGCATTCTAAAGAGAAAACAGGCCACATCTCAAAAACTGGGAATCCAAGTGGAGCAAAGATGGCAGGGAGAGGCGACAAGCATTGTGGGAAGAGTCAGATCAAGGCAAAAAGTGAACAAAACTGATGGCAACTCTAACATGATCTGCTAGCTTAGGTGGGTAAAGGGTGTGCTTGGAAGGGGTCGTGAGTTTCCTGGCGTCACAGGAGACTGAAGACAACATCACTCAAAGCCTTCTCTCCTCCAGGATGCAATTTCCTCCCCGTTCTACTGACGGCTCCTTTTCTGCTGTGTATATTTTTCTTTCAACCAACTCAGCAAAAGTATTGAAACCTGGCAAGGCAGCTCAGAACAGTGTGAGCTCTTGTACAAATTCTTGCTTCCTTCACAGGTTGTTCAGACAGAAGATTGCAGATAAAAAAGGCATTTTCTGTCAAAGATAATAAAGTTATTTCCACAGCTGACCAACTGCAGCGCATTTGTCCTGGCAGGTCCTGAAACAACATGTTTATAGTTCTCTCCAGAGAACCAATTAGCTTGAATGCTAGCATAGCCGGCACGATAACCTCGACTTGCTTGTTGTTAATGAAATAAGGGCTTGAATGAAAGCAATGGGTGGGATTGTTCATCTTGGTACAAGCCTACTCTTACTTAACCAAATACCCCGGCCTTCTCTGTGTGAGTCCTTATTTACCCCCGCAGACAACACAGACCCGCAAAAAACTCTCATAAATTTCAGTGGCAATTGGCTATTTCTCATAAAATAAATGCTCCAGGCCCCTAATCATCTTTTTGGTCCTCTACTGTACCTTCTCCAGCAGTTCCCTGTCCTTCCTGAACTGGAAATCCCAGAACTGGACACAGTACTCCAGTTGGGATCTCACCAGGGCAGAGTGGAGGGGCAGGATAACCTCCATTGACCTGCTGGTCATGCTCTTCTTGATGCAACCGATGATGGCATCGGTCTTCTTGGGCACAAGGGCACATTGCTGGCTCATGGTCCACTCTACTGTCCACCAGGACTCCCAGGTCTTTCTCCTCAGAGCTGCTTTCCAGCAGGTCAACCCCCAACCTATACTGGTGCAGGGGATTATTCCTTCCCAGGTGCAGGACTCTGCACTTGCCCTTGTTGAATTTCATCAGGTTCTTCTCTGCCCAACTCTCCAGCCTGTCCAGGTCTCAAAGAATGTCAACAGATGTCCTGAAGTGAGCTGTTCCTTAGCCTGAGGTGGTTGATTTGAGCCTGAACTGGAGCAGCGTGAGCAGAAAAAAAGTGAGCATGCCTTGTGCAAAAGACTGCTACTATGGCTCTGCTGTGTAGACACAGTCTTCTCTACACAGTCAACAGTCACTGTGTTGGCTGAGCTGTGAAAAGCTCAGCTCTTCAGAGGCCATCGGCTCTCCTCAGTGGATGTCTTCATAGTGCTGTGTGCCTCTGAGAGTAGAAACAGTGGACATTTTACTTTCACACCTCGGGAGGGGGATAGTGCACAGTCACGGACAGATGATTGCTTTGAGAACAACTCTGCTGGCTGAAGAAGTACCACACCACACTTTTAGCTCTTTTGAGGGAGGAATCATTTGAAGCTGTGGATGCTCCATCCCTGGAGGTGTTCAAGGCCAGGCTGGATGGAGCTTTGAGCAACCTGTTCTAGTGGGAGGTGTCCTTGTCCATGGCAGAGGGGCTGGAACTTGATGTTCTTTAAGGTCCCTTCCAACCTAAACCATTCTATGATTCTATGAATTCCCTTCTGAGTACTATAAACAACTGTGCTTTGATAGAACCTCGCTAAGTGAGTCAGTCATGTGTAATTACAATCGTTACTGCACTCTAAAATCAAAAAGGCTCCTTGTAGTGTGGGATCCTTTTTACTGCTTGGTACCATGGGCTGGTTGGTTACTGGCAATTGTCCCTGACCCCCTCCAAAATCTTTGAACACACCCAGTTCTGCTGCCATCTCTCCTTTGGGCATCAGTGGGGCAATCTGTAGGGGGAGCCTGTGGCTTCTCAACAAGAATCCATGGGATGGTTGTAGGGTCTCTCTCCTGGCCTTATGTAAGGCTGAACTTGTATTTGGCACAGTGTGTCATCAGGATTTCATCTGAAATAATTTCAGGTTGTCCTTGCTGCCAGAGGGAGGTTGGATTAGGTGACCTCCAGGGGTCTCTCCCAACCTGCATTTTTCTGGCATCCCAGGAGTGAATGGTAGCAAGCTCAGGATCTCTGCAGCTCAGGCTACTTTTATTTCTACCTACCATGGATAAGCACATTGTGTGGACTCCCAAAGGCCCTGACAGACAAGCCCTGGCGGTGATTTGAGCTTTTACTGCCCTCAGCTAGCAGCCTGTGTCCCTGCCAGAGGATATCATGCTCCTTGCAGCAGGAGGGGAGGTGTGAACTGGAGCAGCTGAGGATGCTCAAATTGTTCCTACAAGCTGCGTGTCACGGGCCAGTCATGTTTTAGACCATGGCAGCCAATTGCTCAGATAATGGGAGACAGAGCTCTAACTTTATGCAGCCAAGCGTGGAAAATGAAGCCAAAGTGATTTGAGCTCGACTTGAGCGTGGAGAAGGGATGCTGCAGTCCTCCATACTGGCCTGGGTACTAAGCAAAACGTGAGGTGGCCCAGAACCCAAACGCTTACACAGTCTCCCACCTCTGAATATCAGCTTCGAACTGGCTTAGATTTTTATTGCATATTTGTCCACAGCAGCTGTCAGAGAGTTTAAATGCTAGAATTACTGCTGTAAGAAGTAGAGCCTTCCAAACCCTTGCCGTGGTTCTACCCGTTGGGAATCCATGTAACGTGCTGAGTGGTACACAGAGCTATGCAGAGAGAACATTCTGCTCCCTGGAGATTTGGGCTTGGTTTGACAGCTCAGTGCTGACTCACCGGCAGGACCTGAGGGGTCGCCTCAGTGTTGCTCTGTAGGAGAGCAGTGGGGGCCACGGCCCGGGCAGGACGGCCATCGACGTTGCCACAAATGGATGTGAAACCAGACTCTAACCATCCCAGGTGACTTTTTGCCCTTGGTGGTACAAACGCCATGGCATTCAGCCAGAGCGAAGGCTGCCTTCCTGTGCCAGTAGGTGAAGAAGCAGAAAAGACCCCAAAATGGTCTCAAAATGCGACAGTAGTAGGACAAAAATTTCTTTTAGAGCTATTTTTAACTGGTGCTCTAATTTTATCTAGTTCCTTTACGTAACTTTCAGAGTTACAGCTGAATAAATTTCCAGGGAAGAGAAATTTTTCTAACAGAGCTCTAACTTTCTCCAGATTCTCTGAAATCATCCACAAAAGGCTTCCAGAGCAAGTTTGCAATGCAGGTTCTTTGTCGAGGAAAGGGCAGGAAGAGATCCAAGCCCTATAACTTTTGAGTTTCTCCTTCATTGTGGAGATGGCAAAAAGAAATTCTTTATTTTGGGTGGTTTCTGGCAAGAAAATGCAGTTTACTGGTAGTGATGGAGTAGTTTCCAGGTAGGTTCTGTTAGACAGGGTTAGGAGAGCAGGAGCACTTCTGCACCCATGATCCCAGGACCCCGTGCTTACCCTCCTGGCCTGACCCTGCTCCCCCTTCCCACATCTCCTTGAGTTCTGAGCACGGGAGGTGAATGTGGCTCTGTCCACCTCCCCTCCAGCCAGTTCAAGCTCTGGCAGTGGGAAGGAGGGAGATCTGGCTCTGCAGCTGCCTCCTCTGCCTGCGCCTGGAGCAGACCTGGAGTGAGTACAGAGGAGGGCTACGAAACTGGTGAAAGGCCTGGAGAATAAATCTTATGAGGATCGATTGAGGGAGCTGGGATTGTTTAGTTTGAGGAAGGGGAGGCTGAGGGGAGACCTCATCACTCTCTACAACTGCTTGAAAGGGCATTGTAGAGAGGTTGGTGCTGGTCTCTTCTCAAGGGCAATGAGCGATAGAAGGAGAGGGAATGGCTGCAAGCTGCAGCAGGGTAGGGTTAGGCTGGACATTAGGAGAAAGTTTTTCACAGAGAGAGTGGTCAGTCAGTGGAATCAGCTGCCCAGGGAGGTGGTGGAGTCACCCTCCCTGACTGTGTTTAAGAGTAGATTAGATGTGGTGTTGAGGGATCTAGTGTAGGGGAGAACTTTGCAGAGTAGGGCTGATGGTTGGACTCGATGATCCCAAGGGTCTCTTCCAACCTGAATGATTCTAGGATTCTATGATTCTGTTGTGAGGGTTTGGGTGTAGCTAAAGTTAGCAGTGTTCTGGCTCTTCTCTCTTGTTCAGGGGCCATGCAAGGCAGATCACAAGCTAGCAAAATGTTGAGGATTTTCTAATGCTCTCTAGGGACCAGGTGGGTCCCTGGCTGCTGCAGGATATGGCCTGAGAAAAGGCTACCTTTTCTTTTCCCAATTCCCTTTCCGTGTTTACATCTGTAGGAAGAGAATCACCAGAATCCAGGCCAGATGTATTCTCCAGCCCCTCCCTGCATCTAAATGTGAAATGTTCACTGTGGCATCCTAGAAGAGCCACTCTGCTGACCAGCCATGCGTGAGGGATGGGGAAAACAAGGGCTTGAGGAAATGTGAACAAGCCCAAACCCACTGTAACTTGAAGCAGGAAAAATGGCCAGAAGGGCAATGCACCTGCATCCCTGCAATTTCTCTGGGCTTTTTTTTGTTTTTTTTTTTTTAATGGAGAAGAAACTGGGGTGTTGGTGGTGTTAGCAAGGAAACTTCTTCTAGATAATTCTAAAATTCTAATTCTAAATCCTCTTCTAGATAATTGAGAAAAGTTAACAAAAATATAAAGCAAAATCACAAGGCACGTGAACCAGAATGTCTTATAGCTGTCTGTCGTTCCTCAAAACTGAGGCCACACTTGGATGGTAGTTCAGGGGCTGACTTAGGCTAAAGGCATAAATTTGGCTAAGGTTCCCCAATAACTAATGGCCACCTGCAAAGCCCAGGGAAGCCAGCGGGAGATTTTTTCCACTGGTTTCTTTAAGACCTTGGATGACTTTTAACTCTGTAGGCAAAATAACGTGCAGGAGGGATCAACATTTGCCCCTTCTTGGAAACCCATCAGCCCAGAGGGGCTGTGCTCGAGTGTTTATTATTGCATCTGACTCTTGACACCCTACAAGGAGGAGCACAGCTCATCAGAATGCGATGCGGCAACGTTTGAGGTCTTGGACGCGGAGTTGTTTATTGAGCAGTGACAGACTGCAGCTCATGGCTTTCAATAATGATAAGGAAAGGTTTATGCAAGCTCACATCTGCACTTGGCCCGGGGGCGAAGCGCCTTAATAATGTCATGTTCCTGATTAGCCATAAATTTCTCCGCAGCGCTCGCTGAAATAGGAGCGCCCACGGTGACTGATTTCTGCTGCACAGCTTGTGTTGTTTCCCCTGCTCCAAACTTGGTGTGCAGCAATGAAATATAGCCCTGTAGAACTGCTGGTTCTTTTTCTTCCACTCCGTTTCTGTTGCGCAGTTTCCCTGTGCTGATGCTGCTTGGACTCTGCCAAGAGCTGTGATTTTTTTTCTTGATAGTCCCTGTCAAGAGAAGTGGGTGAGATTTGTGGTGCCCAGTAACAGGACAGCATAGTAACAGCATAGGAAGTTCTTTCTCAACATGAGGAGGAACTTCTTTACTTTGAGGGTGGCAGAGCACCTGAACAGGCTGCCCAGATTGGTGGTGGAGTCTCCATCTCTGGAGACATTCAAAACCCACCTGGGTACCATCCTGTTCCACCTGATCTGGGTGAACCTCCTTTTGCGGGGGGGTTGGACTAGATGATCTTGAGAGGTCCCTTCCAGCCCCTACAGTTCTGTGATACTGTGATACCTTTTCCTACAATCTTCTGAGCTGATGATCTGTGCAATGCTAGCCATTGGCACAGAATCACAGAATATCAGGGATTGGAAGGGACTTTGAAAGCTCATCCAGTCCAATCCCCCTGCTGGAGCAGGAACACCTAGAGCAGGTCACTCAGGAACGCATCCAGGCGGGTTTTGAATGTCTCCAGAGAAGGAGACTCCACACCCTCCCTGGGCAGCCCCTTCCAGTGTTCAGTCACTCTCACTGTGAAGAAGTTTTTCCTCATATTTAACTGGAATCTCCTCTGTTCCAGCTTGCATCCATTGCCCCTTGTCCTATCATTGGATGTCACTGAGAAGAGCCTGGCTCCATCCTCCTGACACTCTCCCTTTACATATTTATAAGGTCCCCCCTCAGTCTCCTCTTCTCCAAGCTGAAGAGACCCAGCTCCCTCATCCTTTCCTCCTATGGGAGATGCTCCACTCCTTCAAGTGACAGTTGAGAGTGGTAGGTGCCAGCAGATGCAAACTTGTGCTAAGGTGGAGCTGTAGGTGCTGGAGAGCATCTTGTAAAGACACCTCAGCTTACAGCATGTGAACTGGCTCCCCTGTGGGCAGCTGGAACATCTCTAGCCCAGTGCTGTGGCTGAAGAAGGGTTCCCTTCCCGGAGCCGAGCTGCACAGGGTTAATACAGTGAGGCTCCATCTAGATGGGGTTTTGCTTGCACTCCGTGTTCCTGTTCCCAAAGCCTCCTTGTTCTGTCATGACCTGCAACATCTCTGGCTATTGAGGAACACTAACAATATTTAGGACTTTGGCAGCAAACAAAGGCAAGTTTTTCTCACTGTCACTGGGCTAGATCTCCCAGTGGTTGTAATGGAGATTTTGATAGCTCCTGTGACATATAATCCAAAGAGGATTTTCTGTGTAATGTAGGTCTCTGAAGACCAGCAGTGATTTCCCCAGGGCGAGAGGTAACAAAGGCTTCTTGCACTGTGAAAGCCTTCCTCTAAAATTAGAAGCAGGGCACTGGTATTAGATCTTGCCTTAGGAACGTAATTGCACAATACATATAGCTGTTCTCTGGTGTGTCTTTATAGCTGGATTATTTTGTTATTCACTGTTTTTTTTCATGGTCTTCTAGTCTTGTGTTACCTCCCAGATTCTGTAGGATGCCTAGAAACCAGCCAGGTCTTAAGACAGAAGGAAATGGGGAGCAAACAGCAGTGAGGGCTGTGAGTACTGTTTCCTTCCATAGAGTATGTCCCCTTGCCCTGAATCCAGGGATAACAGATAGTCCAACACAACAATAAGTTGCTGTCTTTCTGCCTTTCCCAGAGCTAACTCTGCATCCCAGATATGAATCCTCCTTAGTGAAAAGAGGAAATCATCATTTCTGTCTGAATGGGCTATACCGTTTATTGAAGCTAACCTGATGTGGCTACAGCTTATTCTAACTTGGATCTTTGGTAGCTGAAGAGAGTCCCCCCAAAAGAGTCCTTCTGGCTGGGAAAGGCAGTACGAGCAGAACCTGCCACCATCTGGGGAGGAGAAACAGGGGTACCAGGACACTGACTATGTGGAAGCAAGGGGTGAACTGGCAAGTTGTAGGCCCGTACCTTCGTTCTTGCAAAAGGCCCAGGAAACAGCCAGTGGTATGTGCAGCCTTTTCTGCATTTGAAAGAAAAACTTAGAGTTCCTCTGTATGAATTAGAGCAGTCAGAGCGAAACTATCAGCTAAATCTGAGAACGACCCGAGGATCAGAGAGAGTCCCCCTACAGCTCCCGTTCAGCAGCGCTGTATATTATTTTAAAGGAGCCTTATGCAAGAATTACCTTGCATTCTGAAAGAGGAGATTGTTTTACTTACTTGATGTGGGAAGGTCCTCAAATTACAGGCCTTCCTGCTTATATTATTACATTCTAGGGTTCATCCTGCTGCAGTTACCCGATGGGAAGCAGGATCCGTGGCAGATAAATCCACAGCCAAAGCCAGTTGTTACAACAGAAATGTCTTGCCAGAGAGCCTGAGCTATTTCAGACTTCTCATTACAGCTGAAGGCAATTAATGGCTGCTTGGTCCTGCTCTGGAAAAAGTGCTGAGGAGACTGGTCAGAGCGACCTTCAGCACAAAGTCACTGTGTAGCTCCAGAGCGGGTACAGCATCGACTGGAGGCTGTGGCGACAGGGGGTGGTTCCAGACTAACATTGGACAAAGGACTCCTATCGCATTCTGCCTAGAAAACTGAGATCTGGCTTATTCCTCCTTCGCAGAGCAATCTGCTTTCCATGGAGATGAGAGGGGAAGAGGTAAATTTTATGCAGGAAATTGAATGACCCCAACCAAAACTATGAGTATAATGTTGACCAAGGTGAAAAGTTTCTTTCCTGGAATGCCCTTTCATGGGTCTTCTAGCTCTCCCTGCACATGTCGCTGGCAGGAACAGTTGAGGAACCAACTCAAGTCCAAGATGCATCTTGTGGCCTGGCTGAGGAACTTGCAAGTGCCTGAAGCCGGGCATCCTCTGGCTTTGGCTGCAGAGTTGGTTCTTTGCTGGCTACATGGCATTTCTCAGGCTGTGCTCTGGGCAGGCCATGCTATATTTAAATACATCTTGCTGCTGGGGGACTAAAGGGCCTCCAGAGTAGTGACTTCCTAAGGGCTATTCTGCAGATTCCTTCCTCCTTTCTTTCTTTTTTTTTTTTTTTTTTTGGTTTTCCTTTAAAGGAAACTCTCAATCTTCTTAGGAAATAATCCTTTGTTTATGTCATGAAAAAACCTGCACTCTCCTGGCTGGGAGGGTGGAAGAGCCAATAGGAAGAAGTGCCACTTGTGCTTTTTAATACAACCAAGCATGTCTTAAATAAACACTTGTTTATTTTTCTGCCTTTCTGTTGAATTGCAGTGTTGCCAGCATAGAAGGTAAAAGTATCCAGTTCAAAGAAGGCGACCGTAAGCGTAGGCTGACATCCTGTCATAAATATAGAACTGGCCCCATGACAATGCCCTGCTTGGAAACAATGGGAGCTGGCCTGGGAGAAAGAAATTTGTGAATTAACACAGCCCAGGCAAATGATTAACAGCTGATGAAGGAAGAGAGCTGTGGGCAAAGCTGCCTGCAATCAGGGCTGCTTCTGAGCTGGCCTTTGCCCCCTCCGCAGAGCTCTGCGATGTCTCTGCCTTGCTCACATGCCATCAGTGATACCACCTCGAGGAGATCAAGGATGTGGGAGACCCTTTTGTGCCAAACCACAGCTCAGATTTCCCCCTCCCCTCGTTCAGGCTGGGGCAGAGCAGTAGGTGTCATCAGGACACCCAGCCTCAGAGCAGGTGTAAGTTTCTGCCTGACCCATTGCTTGGATCAGCATCTGCAGCATTTGGGGTTTGCACCAGCAAGGACCAGCACTGGGGATGCTGCAGCCAGGCTGAATCCCTGCCCTTGGGACAGTCCTGGACGAAACCCTTGTGGGCCATGTGATACCTCGCCTCTATCTTGTTGCACTGGAATAGGCAGCAGAGACCCATCTCCACAAGCAGGATGAGAGCCCGGGGCACTGCCAGGGCAGAACTGAGAAGGTTCATGTCAGTCAGGCTTTGCTATGAGGAAATGAGGTCCCAGGCAGATAGGAACATTACTAACTATTTTTGTGATACCTCAGAAAATCTGTTATGACTTAGTAAGAACCTGTCTGTGGCTGTCAGTTTTTTCCTTGGCTCTGCCTGGGGGCCTGGCAGAGGTCACCAGCTCCTCTCCCCACCAAGGAGCAGCAGGCTGGGAGAAGAGAATGAGCCACATGGATCTATAGCTGGTCTTTGCAATTGCAACATGCTTTGTGGGGACTTCTTCATGGCCTTTTGGGAACTGATGGCTACAGTGGGTGCACTCCCACTCACCAAGGAAAGATCTTCACTTTGGTGAATCCCTGCCACAAACCGGACTGAGTTTTAAAAAGTCTGCAGAGAGAAGCCTAGTTTAGCTTCGCTTCATACTTGTTTTTCTTTGATTAATTGCATTATTATTTTTTGGTGGCTGTCATGTGGAAGATGCTGGCTTGCACTGAGACTGTAATACTCGCTTTGCTTGTGTCCTAAGCCACTGCTAGCTCCCGGGCCAGGAGAGCAGCATCCACAGCGATAGCAAGTGGCTGTCACTAGTTTATATTCTCTAGCACACAGAGTATGGCACCCAAGAGCTGAAGCACTGGGTTTTCTCCTTTTCCCTTTCTGTGCAGTGCAGGGTGTGCCCCATTTGACCTAAATATTTGTGAAGTTACATCCTTGGGACCGGCTGACAAAAGGTTATAAACTCATTTGTTTTCATCTTTTTCTGAGGCGGGCAGGCTGCAGTGAGGCATGACATCTGCCTCACACGGGGTCCCTCACACCTTCCTCTGACGCATCTGGTGCTGGCCACCATCTGAGACAGGATATTGGGCTAGACGGGCTGTGGACTTGATCCACACCAACAACTCCTGCTTCCTTACCCCAGCAGGCTACGGCTGCTGCCACCTTGTCGCCTTAGAGTCATAGAATCATAGAAGGGTCAGAGTTGGAAGGGACCTTAAAGATCATCAAGCTTCAACCCCCCTGCTGTGGGCAGGGACACCTCCCACCAGAGCAGGTTGCTCGAAGACCCGTCCAGCCTGGCCTTCAACACTCTTGGGGAAGGGGGATCCACAACTGTCCCAGTGTCTCAACACCCTCACAGTAAAGAATTTCTTTCTAATATCTAATCTAAATCTCCTCTCTTCCAATTTAAAGCCATTACCCCTTGGCCTGTCACTATACTCCCTGACAAAGAGTCCCTCCCCAGCTCTCCTGTAGCTCCCTTCAGATACTGGAAGGCTGCTATAAGATCTCCCAGGAGCCTTCTCTTCTCCAGGCTAAACAAGCTCAGATGTCTTAGCTGGTCTTCATAGCAGAGGTGCTCCATCCCTCTGGTCATCTTTGTGGCCCTCTGCTGGACCCATTCCAACAGGTCCATGTCCTTTCTATGCTGAGGACTCCAGAGCTGGACACAGTAACTCCAGAGCTGATCACACCTTCTATAGGCAGGGATTTGGGGGTTCTGGATGTACCATTTGGGTTAAGAAGGAAATAGTGTTGCGGGAGACCAGGGGTCAGTTCTGTGTTAGAGGGGCTTTGTACCCTCTTGGGTTTGACCCACAGCTTAGTGAACCGGTGTAAATCAGCACAGCGTTGTGGGGGTCAGGGTTTTACCCCTGACACCAAGACCGGTGGGCTGCTTTGTACCTGAACCATCAGCTGTGCTCGTCTTTGGAGGAAGATGAGAAAGACTAAGTTTTGAATGTTAGTAGAAGGAAACTGGGCAGTTTAATCCCAGAGGTGAAGTTTGTGTACACAGTAACACCAGTTCTTACCATACCCCAAGCACTGCCTAGCAACAGCTGCCTTTAATGATGGTTGTGGCACTCAGGAACAGAGAGGAGTGAGGTGCAGCCTCAATATTTAAGCATGAGACAGAGTGGGAGGGATTTTTCCGCTCCACTCTTGACTTTGACGTCGGTCAAATTCCCCAGGTGCCTCAAGAGCCTTTCCTAATGTGGGTGCCAGCTGTGTCCACAGCTGGGCTCCTCTGGGTGCACGGCTGGTCCTGGTTGTGCAAAGAGGCTTGTGCAATCCCAGGTGCCCCATGAGGAATGGGGCTGTGTCTCGAGCCAGGGCTACATTACAGGCCCAGGGACTCGGGCAGAAAACAGCAAGTGTCTGGTCTTTCACAGGGTATTTTAGTGTTTAAGCTGCAGCATCTTTGTGCTCAGCTTGTAATCCTTTGCTGCTCCCTAGAACACTCAGAGAGCTCCCTCACGCTGCCCTGTCAGGCATTCTCTCTTCTCAAAACCCTGAACAAATCTGCAGCCGAGTGTTTCAGAGTCAGTGCCCAACTTCCACCAAACATCCTGGCTGTGATGGGCTTCTGAGTGCCTGCTCTGGAACAGCAGGCGCCCCTGGTTTGTGTGGTATCAGCGGGTGGAGGTTTGGGGGAGACACTGGGGTGCAGGTCTACAGATCTCTCAGCTAGTGGGTGGAGGAAAGAGATCCCAAAGTATCCTCGGGAGTGACCCGAGTCCTTCTGAGGTGAGTTATAGCAGGAAGGAGTCAGAGCAGCCCAGAATCCTAGAATCCTGGAATCATTCAGGTTGGAAGAGACCCTTGGGATCATCGAGTCCAACCATCGGCCCTACTCTACAAGTTCTCCCCTACACCAGATCCCTCAACACCACATCTAATCGACTCTTAAACACAGTCAGGGATTTTGACTCCACCACTTCCCTGGGCAGCCCATTCCAGTGTCTGACCACTCTTTCTGGGAAGAATTTTTTCCTCATGTCCAGCCTAACCCTACCCTGCTGCAGCTTGCAGCCATTCCCTCTCGTTCTATTGCTAATTGCCCGTGAGAAGAGACCAGCACCAACCTCTCTACAGATTTCTTTGAAAATTGAGTAAGTGATTCAGTGGCATAAGGGCCATTTGACAGAAAGGGCAGGCTGCCTGGAGCAGACTCAACAAGAGCATTTGGGTGCCTGCATATTCTGGTGTCCATAGGCAGGCCAAGGAGAGCTGGGTGCTCCATGGCCTTTCCCTATCCAGCTTATAAAGACTCACTGAAAAATCATAGAATCATACAATGGTTCAGGTGCAAAGGACCTTAAAGACGATTGAGTTCCAGCATCCCCTGCCATGGGCAGGGACACCTCCCACTAGAGCACTAACTCTAAGCTCCATTCAGCCTGGTCGTGAACATTTTCCACAACTTCTCTGGGCAACCTGTGCCAGTGCCTTACCACTCTGACAGTAAAGGCTTTCTTCCTAATATTTGTTGTAAAACTCCCCTCTTTCAGTTTAAAAAATTTCCCCCTCATCCTATCACTACACTCCCTGATAAAGAGTCCCTCCCCATCTTTCCTGCTGCTATAAGGTCTCCCTGGAGCCTTCTCTTCTGCAGGAGCTACACAGATCTAAGGTTTCTGAGTTTCTGTCCAAGTGGTTGACCGCTCCCAGGGAAAAATTTGTTTTCCTTGTACCTGATTTGAATCTCCTTCACTGCATCTTGTCCTTTTCCTGCATGTCTTTTAGAGGTCAGGCTTCATCTGCTCTGGTACTACCTGTTATGTACCAAAGCTGTGCTTCCCCATCGCTGTCTCTGCCCCAGCCTGAACAAGCTCAGTTCCCTCCTTCCATTTCACCTGTTTTGACCCCAGGCCAGCGTGAGAGGCAAAGCCAGACTCAGTGGCTCACTCCCCTTAACCAGTGTTGTGTCCTGGAGAGCTCAAAGCTGGATGCAGTATCCAGACATGGACTCACAAGTGCTGAATACAGGGGAGGAACCATTTCCTTCAATCTACTGGTTATGCTTAGAATCATAGAATCATATAGGTTGGAAGACACCCTTGGGATCATCAAGTCCAACCATCAGCCCTACTCTACAAGTTCTCCCCTACACTGTATCCCTCAACACCACATGCTTGTACTGCTGCAGCCCAGTACAGAGTTGGAGTTTGTCCCTGGAAGGACAGAGGTCTGAGGCTCAGCTTGTTGCATTGGAATAAACGTCCTTCTCTCTCACTGGCAGGAAGATGTATAAA
The DNA here is from genome assembly GCA_013400555.1 of Jacana jacana. Classification (NCBI taxonomy): domain Eukaryota; kingdom Metazoa; phylum Chordata; class Aves; order Charadriiformes; family Jacanidae; genus Jacana; species Jacana jacana. Next base: position 294,721 of record VZTM01033751.1, on the reverse strand, counting down.
ATGTCCCTGAGAGACCTCTTGTGAGTCTACATAGGCAACATGGACAGATAAGGACTTGATAAATCCTCTATAGCTTCTGTTTTTTGCACAGTTCCACCTTGCATCCAGCTTCTGATTGACTCTGTCCATCAAAGCCTGGTTTTAAGTGTTTGTAAGCTCACAGCAAAAGCAGAAATGTGTCTGCTCCACGGAATTGCTGCCCCAGGATCTTCTGCCCCTGTTCAGGTCTCTGGGCAATGCAGAGATCTGGGAGAGGTTTCAAGGAAACAGTGTTCTTCAAGTCTTACTTCACTGATCTCAGAAGACAGGCTGCTTTGACCACTTTGACTCCTACTACTCATTCCACTTGCAAATGAACGGAGAGGAATGCAGATAGAGCAAGAAGTGAGTAGGCTAGAAAAACTCTCGTGTAAAAGCTTTCCACCCCAGAGAACCTGCATATTGGTAATTGCTTGAAAAATACATTGTTTGTTGGAAACTTGAATTGCTAGGAGGGAAAGAAGAGTCAGTGGGGACATCATTGTTACGTCCTGAATCTACAGCCTTGCCCCCAGGTGCTGGGCACCGGTGTGACTCTGTTGACTAACTGCAGAGAATGCTGGGGCCCAACAATGTGTGAAGGGCAGAAGCACAGGTAGATATTTTGCTCTGTATTTAGGAGGGCTCTTTTTTTGGGCTGCCCCAAAGCCATTTGTGTCATTTCTTCTGCTTCTGCCCAGCCACTCTGTCCTTATTCTGTGCCTGAGGTACACGAGACTCTTCCTTTGCTCTTTGGCTTCAGCCCTTTGCATGCTTCCAGCTGTGCTCTACTACCACATCTGGCGGTACTGCAAATGCAAGTCCCACCATCCCACCACCCATCCACACCAGGGACCCCATGGGCCCATCAGGGTCACGCTGTGACCTCAAGTCACCTAGGCCAGCGGGAGGGCAGGGTTGAGTGTATGAGCCAAGGTCGCCAGGTGGCTCTCGGCCTAAGCCCTGAACTTTTGCACCACGCTAAGGGGAAGGTGGATAATTTGGGGGTTGTGAGAAGCCTGAGAATAGAGCGCCATTCCCGTGCCCAGACTAGGTGGGGCAGCGACAAGGGGATATTAGTTCTCCCTAGCAGTCAGTGTCTGAAGCTTCCGTGTATTGTTTCTCCAATGCTAAGAGTTTCCCCCCAACCCTAAAAATAGCTTTTTGTTTGTAAGTTCACTTTGCATTCAAGTTTCCTCTCTTGAGTTTTCTCAAGAAGTTCCTTGGTATCTTTAAAATTTGCTTTAACCACGGGAACAAAAGGCAGCAAAAGTCTCCCTGTGTGAGGATGGGGAGGTTTTCACCTCAGAAAGGCAGAGGAGGAGGCACTTTTTAATATCTTTTTATATTTAATGCAGGTTTGACTGGTGAGAGCATGCATCGTGTTCAGCCTTTATTCCGTTTAGCCAGTAAGAGCAGAAGGGGAACGCATTGTCCTCCTGGGATCCCAGGGAATAGTTGGCAGTGATACCATACAGCGAAAAAATGTTGTTCTCAAAAATACTCAAGCAACCACCAAGCAACAGCAATCCCTGTTCCTCTTAGCTCTAGCCCTTGGCAGCTGTTATCTGGACCAGATGTTGCCTTAAGCAAAAGGGAGATGCTGTTTTCTGGAGCAGAGGGAGATTATTATTTAATATTTTTTTGTCTGACGCTATTGCTCTATTGATTTCCTTAAAAAATAATGCCTGGTAGAAGGTTAATAAACAGCTGTTTATTTTGACAGCGATGTCAAGAGCATGCTAACGTGCTATTGTTTGTACTGTGGACACTTAAGCCATATACAAGGGAGTTTGTGTTGCTGGTTCCAGGGGAGCAGGAGGGTTTTGCCAGCGGTGGAGCCGCTCCAGAGAATGTGTGTTACATATGGGTGTTTATATCTCGCTCCGTCTGTAAGAGTTCATTTGGTTGATGAAAGATTGTTTGCTAGCACTCGAGGGGCTGGCAGGATGGTATTTATACCATTGTCAACCCTGATAAAAGTTTCAGATGTTGCAAAAGCTCTTAGCTTAGATGGGGGGGGGGGGGGGGGAGGGGAAAGAATTAATTACATCTAAATTTCTTCTAAATTTGTCTGTGTTCAGAAGTGATCTGCCTTGTGTGCCTTTGAATCTGGACTGAGCTACTTGATATCTCTTGGCCGTGTATCTCATTTGAAAGCAGGCAGTTCTGCACTAGGCAGTGGCCTAAATCACAGCAGTGGGAGCTTCACGTGGCACAGGAACCCAGCTGGGACATCGGGTCAAGCAGCTCACATAGTGGCTGCTGTTGGGATACAGCAACATGGACATGACTGATAACTTGTGCTTCCTGCAGGTAGATCCCCAAACTCAAATTCTGGGTCTAAGTGTAAAATGGCAGGGCTAGAAAAGCCCTCTGAAAGTGTCACCTCCATCTTCTCTCAGCTGTGGAGCTAGAACCAGCTCAACCCATATCAGTCCTAGCTCCAGACTGGTGATAGAGACGCTGTAGCCTACCCAGGCATGTCCCACACAATCCTGTACCATCCTCACCTGGAGTACTGTGTGCAGGTCTGGGGCCCTCAATATAGGAAGGACATGGACCTGATGGAGCAGGTCCAGAGGAGGGCCATGAAAATGGTCAGGGGGTTGGAGCACCTTTGCTACGAGGACAGACTGAGGGAGCTGGGGTTGTTCAGCCTGGAGAAGAGGAGGCTCCAGGGAGACCTAAGAGCAACCTTCCAGTCCCTGAAGGGGCTAAGGAAGGCTGGGGAGGGTCTGTTTGCAAAGACCTGCAGTGACAGGACGAAGGGCAATGGCTTCAAGCTGGAGAGGAGCAGATTTAGCTTGGATGTTAGGAATAGGTTCTTTACTGTGAGGGTGGTGGACCCCAGGAATAAGTTGCCCAGGGAGATATTCAAGGTGAGGTTTGACGAGGCCCTGGGCAACCTGGTCTAGTTGGGGGTGTCCCTTCTGACGGCGAGGAGGTCCCACTAGATGACCTTAGAGGTCCCTTCCCTCCTGGACCATTCTATGATTCTCCAAGGTACAATCACAGCTTCAGTTTAATTCTTATTGAAATCAAGGGGATGTGGTGACACTGCAGCATGAATACTCGGGTCTTCTGGAAACATCACACCTCTTCTGACTGCCTTTAGCTGGCAAACTTCTAGGATGCAACACTATTTCAGTATCTCTGATAACATGGGAAGATCTGAATTTCTAATTTCTGAAATGAGATCAGTGAAACGGAGCCTGTAATTCATACCAGGGAAAAAGCCATGGAGGCAAGTGAATACGGGGTTCCTTGGAGAAGGAACATATTCTCATATCAACACTCATGCTGAAGCAAGTGCATGGTGGAATCATCTTTGCCTTTTGGAGGACACAACCCAAAGACACCACACGTTAAGGCAACGGGAAAGGTTGTATTACTTTGCCTTTGTATCCTATTACGCACTGAATCAGGCAGCAAAGCTCCTTATCAACAAGTAGGCATATTCTGTATGAAATGTTAAGGCTCCTGCGTGTGAGAACATTTCCAAAGGCAGCATCTGAATTTATGTAGTGTCAGTAATAGGTGGATACATTTTCCACTAGCAACAGCTATAATAAAATCAGATTGCAACTGAAACTAAATGCTAAATTGAATCATAAAAATAAAATAGAAATGAAGTGCTGGTGGACTCCCATCTAAATCCGATTCAATTAAAGGAACTGTTGAGGCCAAAATGATGTTTGAAGGAATTGTGAAGGACAGGCCCATAAAGTCATCTCTGACTCAACATTCAAATGAGTTACCAGCCCTTGGAGGGAACGAATTCCCCTTGAATTCACACAAAGGAATGGCCTTTTCAGCTGGTGTTTCTGAATTATTCTGCCTGTCTACATGCAGAATCTTGGGTTATTTGGGGCTTTTTTGGGCTGGCGCAAGTCTGTGTGCAGCTGTGTCCGCTGAGATCCCTCCAAGTTCTTCCAGTGCTGGGTGCTCTGCTGGCTTCCAGGACAAAGCTTAGCAAACCAGGGTGGGAACAGAGGTTTCCTGCTCCAATCCCATAAAAAGGGTGCTGTTGAGGGTGGATGATCTTTAGTCCCTCCCGTGGCTTAGGGCTGTTTCGTCTTTGCACTGGGTGTTGTTCCCACTGAACACGTATCTGCCTGGGCTCCTGCCAGCGCCTCGAAATGACTGATCTCTGGCTTCCATAGGAGCAGCATCTCATTGAATTAATGTTTTAAAGCATTACTTTTTAATCAGGTGGGAATCTGCCTGGATATTATTTTTTTTTTATTTATGCTCTGAGTTGGCTTTTTTGGGCCATTTGTAATTATGGAAAATGTCTGGTCAGGAAGTTGGAGCCTGGGTTTTTGCAATCAGAAAATGGTAATCTAGGATAACCTGTCTGTGTTTGCACGTACAAGGGTCAGTTCAGTAAATCTCCCAGACCTCAAAATGTTTCCAAGTGGTTTCAAAAATGGAAACCATGAGGTCTGGATGGTGGTGAGGTTTTATTTTTACAGTTTTATCATCTTCCTTCGCTGTTGTCTGTAACATTAAAACCAGAACGAGCATTTCAGTTGATCCGTGCCATTTCCCCTCCTGAGATGATCCCTGTGCAAGGATTTTCAAGCTCTGATTTTCCATTCCGTTTCAGGGCGGTAAAGCACTCCCCTGACTCTGGTCTTATGCGAGTGCAAAGATTTACTGGAGCTTTCTGACAACTAAATCTGAGTTCCAGTTAGATGGAGGAAGACCTCACCGTGGGGATGTCTCAGCTGGCTATGTTGCCATACACCACTGTATTTTTCCTGCATTTCTGGTTGTCACAGCAGTTGACGCTTTCAGGCATTTTTTTACCCCTGGAATAGAGCGGAGGCCCCTCTTTCCGGTAGAAAACCCACCCTTTTCCTTTTAACCGGGCTCTTTGTCGTGAAGCCTGAAACTGTTTTTCATGGACCTAACCTGGCAGGAGGCCATGGGAGCAAAACCAGTGAAAAATAAAAGGGGTATAATGCGGGGTACTGGAGTATCCTGGCTTTACCTGTCCCGTGAGGTCTTCAACAACTGCTCGGTTATCAGAGAACAGAAACAGATACACAGAGAATAGCACAGCGCTTACTTGCGAATGGAAGTGAAGTTTGGGAGACAGGGGTAGAAGGGAAGTGAAAGGAAGGAGATGAAGCCACCCATGAAAACGACTTTGCTGGCCTAAAACGTGTTGGAATTAAGACAGGCATTTCCTTAGAGGCAGGTTTTTTCCCAGAGAGCCACAGCTCTGTGTGCCCTGAGTGACAGATGGCAGTTGAAGTGACTGTTTCCTCTGGAGGAAATAATTTACTTTCTATAAAGGCCTGGGCATGTTCTCTGTGCTAACATGCTAACAATTAGCATGCAAAGGCTTTCTGGGCAGAAATCCTTCCCAATCTCCATGGAGCCCGTACACTGTCCTGGGTGATCATAGAATCATAGAATGCTTTGGGTTGGAAGGGACCTTAAAGATCATCAAATTCCAACCCCCCTGCCATGGGCAGGGACACCTCCCACCAGAGCAGGTTGCTCAAAGCCCCATCCAGCCTGGCCTTCAAACCCTCCAGGGATGGGGCATCTACAACTTCCCTGGGCAACCTGTTCCAGGGTCTCACCACCCTCAGAGTGAAAAATTTCTTTCTAAAATGTAACGTAAATCTCCCGTTTTCCAGTTTAAAACCATTACTCCTCGTCCTATCACTACACTCCCTGATCGAGAGTCCCTCCCTACCTCTCCTGTAGCCCCCTTTAGGTACTGGAAGGGGCTATATGGTTTCCCTGGAGCCTTCTCTTCTCCAGGCTGAACATCCCCAGCTCTCTCAGCCTGTCCTCACAGGAGAGGTGCTCCAGCCTCTGCTCATCTTCAAGGCTCACCTTCGTGACGGTACATCTTGCCACAAAGCAGTCAGTGGCTCTGTGAGCACATTGAGGCTCAACCCGAGAGGAAAACCATCGCTGCTGGGCTCGTATCTTGCAAAGGGGATTCAGTGTTGAGCGCTTTCTGGGTTGCCATCTGCACCCTGTCAAAGTCGGTGGCCATGAGGGCAAACGTGGCTGTGCCCACACTGGGGTCCCAGAGCTCTGGGGAGGAGGGAAGGACACCACTGCGTTATCCAGCAGCTCTCGGGATTCAGGTCATACGGACCATCCCGGGGAAGAAAGATGAACTTGCATTTTTCTGCAGTGATGATGGTGATGTCATGATATGATAAACAAAGTATTTCATCTTTTCCCCTTTTCTTCACTCGGTTCCAGGAGCTAGTCAGGGTTTTCTGCCAGAAAGCTGACTTTTCTCCTGGCTGAGGCTTGAAGGCCCATCAGTGGTGAAACATGGCTGGAATGTTCTGTCCTGCAGACATGAGGGAACAAAAACCTCTCCGGAGGAGGAAACATTAGCCCAAGAACTACAAGCTTTGTTTCTGTACCTGTCACAGTTATTTATTATTTCAGGCAACTTCTGAATTTATATAGTGCTCCTGAAAAGCGGTGCTGAGCCCTGAGTAAGCAGATGAACAGACTCTCAGCACCTCACTGCTCGTTTTGGACAGCAAATGGAAAGCACTGTGATGGAGAGGAAGGTACAGCATCCCAAATTACTGGGGTCGTGTAGCAACAGCTAGTGATGCTTTTAACCCCTGCGGGTACAATGTTGAAAGCAGCTGTTTTGGGGGCTGAAGATAAAGGCAGTTTGTTTGCAATTAGTTTTTGTTGACGTTGCCAAAACGCCTGCTCCAAACAAAAGCATGTGTGAGTGTGTTCATGCACAGACAGTGCTCATACACTCGTGGACACGTGCTCACACACACACACACACACATATTCTGGCATAAACTCACTCCAAAATACAATTCTTCCTCTCAGTTTGGTACAGCACTGTGGCTGCCCAAATATACTGCTTGGGCTTGAATGCCAGGGTCCTTCTCTCTCCTGTCGCTGCCTGACCCTCACCAAAAGCTGTGTTTTCGGAGTACTTTTCCCACCGGTAACACAAACGTCAGAAGAGCTGGGACCAGGTCCAGGCCGGTGCCCTCTGCTCCTGACACACATCCTCTCCTGTCTCTGCTCCCTCTCTTCCTCCTCGCTCTCTGCTCACTGCCAGTGTTTCGGGATAAAGTGACTCAGCAGAGAACGGCAGAGAGTGAGGCTGACTCAGAGGCAGCCGCCAGCGCTCAGGAAAGTGCTCAGACCTTTCTTGGAACCACCATTTAGCATCCTCTAACTGTGCCTAATATGGCCTTGAATCTGCTTCTTGGTTTTATGGAAACTGCGTGTAGCGCTAGGCTCGGTGAAGCAGGAGGCTCAGGGCAAGAGTGGAGTTAGTTGTAGGTCAGATGTGTGTATGGGGAATGGATATGGACCCGTAGGACTTCTGCAGTGCAGGGTTGTGGAGGCCTCAAGAGCCATAAACTCTCTAGGAGATAGTCCCTGTGTGGGGTTTCCATCCCAACTACAGAACCAACCTTTCTCTGTCTTCCCAGCGGTTCCCAGTTACAGGGGGCATTTGTTAACAGGGGATCAGGCACAGAAATACGGGTGCAGTGGTGGATCTTTTGCGGTTACGAGATGCAGAAGGAATCCAGGAGCTTCTGAGGGATGAATCTCAAATATGTGTGCGCTTCTTTGCTGTGTTTGCTGGCAGCTGTGGATGTGCTGCTATCCATCAAGGAGGTGTGAGTCTACTAGAAACCAGTATAAAATCCTGTGGAATGGGCCCCTCAGTATGGCCAAAACTCGCACTACTCGCACATCTTTACACCTTCTCCTTCTGAATGTGGAACAGGCGTGTTAAGGATGGGGGGGATTTGGTCAAAGCCTCGCTGTGTTTGTGCTTAGGGTGAAGAAGCTGAAGCTGGGTTTTTTCATGTTAGATAGCTGCAAAAGTAGCAAAAAGAGCTATAGTTTATGTAGTTCTCTGTCAGCTATATATGACAGCGCCGATTCATCCTGGTGTACCTCCACAATCTTGTGCTGGGTCAGCAGCTGGATTTTTGCTGTCAACTTCAGACCTACTCCAAATACATAGCTTGGATAGAAGCAATTAATTTAACTTGTCCTGCTGTGAGACAAGTGACTTGTCCACATCTTAATTCCCCGAGGTAGGTTCTACCTCCCTTCAGGCCTTTGTCATTGCCTGACACCACCTGCCATGGGGAGGGTGGAAGGGTTTGCCAGCTGCCTTCTTGTCTCTCTGGGGTGGGGGGCAGTAGATGGTGCTGTTGGACCATTGGTGGGTTTCTTCTGACCGTGCGAGTGATGGGCAGCGTTGAGGAGAAACACATTCTTGGGCACCTTCCACTGCAGTTTATTTTGGAAGGGGCTGTTGCAAGCAGCAAAGTGGTTTCTCAATGGTTGACATCCAATGATAAGACAAAGGGCAATGGGTGCAAGCTGGAACAGAGGAGATACCAGTTAAATATGAGGAAAAATTTCTTTATGGTGAGGGTGACTGAACACTGGAATGGGCTGCCCAGGGAGGTTTTGGAGTCTCCTTCTCTGGAGACATTCAAAACTCACCTGGACGTGTTCCTGAGTGACCTGATATAGGTGTTCCTGCTCCTGCAGGGGGATTGGACTAGATGATCTTTCAAGGTCCCTTCCAATCCCTGATATTCTGTGATTCTCCATCCCTGGAGGTATTTACAAGACATGTAGATGTGGTGCTGAGGGACATGGTTCAGTAGTAACTTGTCAGTGCTACCTCAGTGGTTGGACTTGATGACCTTAAAGTGTCTTCCAACCATAACGATTCCATGCATTAATCTCAGTTAATGACCAGGGCTGGGGCAAAGTTGTTCCCTGGGAAATAGCGTTTGCCCTAGTGTTTCCAGAAAGCACCGATAGCCTGTGCGCAGAGTGGGACCCACTCCTCTCCAGGGCTTGTGTGTGCAGCATGAGGTGAATGTCACCAGATCTATAGGACCCACTCTGCTGAAAAGCAGCGCTCTGTTGTATGCTAGAAGAAGCCGTGTGGTTAAAAAAGCAGTGCTATTTTTCTTGGAATAATGTCATATTAAAGTAACCCCTCCCTTTCAATAGTTTTTAATTATGTAACAGAAAACTAAAGTAGAAAAGTCAAGGGGAGTGAGAAAACCCGCTGGAAGATATTTTGAGTGGGTTGGGCCCTTCAGCTTCAAGCTGAAATGAGTCCAGGGTGGGAAGTCCAAAAAAACACAGATTGAAAAAAAAAGAAAACCCTGGAATTTATTAATCAAAAGCATTTCTTGTGCCCCAGAAAAAAAGCCCAGTTTAAAAACATTAAACCATATTGAATAAAAGCCTCTCAGTCGAGCCAAAAAGCGCAAAGTGAACCCTGTGATGGTATTTGAAGTAGGCAGGTGGCATGCAGAGACACTTCTATTTACCTTTCTACTCTGGTGGGTTTATAAAACAATTAAGAGGTGTGCGAGAAACGAGGAGATGAAACTTGGTGAGTGAACAAAAATGGTAAAACTATTTATTTAAAAAAGAAATGTTAAGCAAAGAAACGAGTCCTGTTGAAAACTGATGGAAGCTCCATCACTTGGATCGTTGGAGACCGGGGCTGTACACTTCACTAAAAACCATGCTCAGGGAAACAGCTGGAGGTTTGTTCCCCCAGGGAGGGCCAAGACGACCTAATACATCTTCTTAATTTCATTTCTAATTTCTATGCTTCGGATCATGTAGACAAACCTTGAAATATAACCTCCAGTCTGCTAATTCCTTCCTTTCTTCCTGTCTAGAGAGAGATGTTGAGTTGAAGGCAATTGCCCAACATTTTTGACTATTATTTTTAGCCTGGTTTCCTAAGGAAATGAAGCCCATGTGAACATAAAGTCACCGTGTGTGTCTGCCAGTCCTTTCTCTTTCCTCTTCCCCCAGGAAGTTCTTGGCCAAATTTCAACAGAACTTAGGATAGGGCTGGGGCCTGGAAAGCTATTACAGTTCTTCAGGATTTAAGTGTAGAGGAAGCTGCAGGGAGAAGGAAGTGCATGGAGCATCTTTAGAGACAACATTGAAGGTTAACCTGGATTTGGCATCTGAAAGTTCACAATGAGCTCAGCCCAGGGGCATGAGCCCCAGGAAACTGGTGGCCTTCTGGCAAGGCAGGGTTTGGCTTGGTGAGGTTTGCTTGGCAAGGTTAGCTCAGGTGTCAGCAGAGATGGGACTGTGTTGGGACAATTTGGCTGGGGTAACTGGAACAGCAGCTTCTCCCTGGTGCCAGCCCTGTGGCTGCTTTTGTGTGGCTGCCTCTGCTGCCCTAACATCTTCCTTCCTCTTTTGGTTGTCTCTCTGGGGGGCGTGCTGGGGTGAACTGCTGCCAACAGGGTTCCACCACACGGACTCCAGGCCAGAAAGCAGACCTTCTTGGTTCTCACTGGAGGGCTTTTTCCCCTGAATCCTCCTTTGAAGTCCCCCTCGCCCCACGCCCGAGGAAGCTGATGTCATTGGAGGGTGGGAGGCCATGGCTGCTCTCGGCCAGTTCCCACCTTTGAGGAAGGAAATTCCTTGGAGCAGTGCTGTTTATCTCTTGGCCTCCAGAGAGATGGAGTGAGAAAATTATGTGGCTTTCTAAAAGCTGTGGATTTTAGATTCCCCCCCTCACCTCCCCGTGCTTGCTGGGCTTTCATTGTGCAGGTGGCTGCCTGGGGACAGCTCATTGATTGCAGTGTCAGAAAGCTCAAGCCTTGGCGCCTTAATTACTTTTACACCTTGCTTGTGGAATTTGCTCCACAGAAACACAAAGCCTCATCTAAGCTAATTTCTGTGGATTGATTAAGGAAGAAAAGCCCAACAAACAACACTCCACCCCCCAATCCCCTGGGATTAGTGAGGGCAATGAGCCAGTGCAGCTCGGCAAGAAGGAAAAGGTGGGACTTGCTGCTCCAGAGGATGCGAAGGAAGGGGCCCTGGCCACAGCCTTGAAGCCCTGTTAAACAGGGCACTGAAATTGCCTGTGGTGTTGAAAAAGGTGCAGTGGTCATACTGGGAAGAACAGAGAGGGTCTCAGACCATCCTACCTGAGACCTACCTACCTAACTCACAGGTTAGACAAAGCTGCAGAAGGAGGGCAGGGGAGAAGGATGTATCTTGCCCCACAGGTGCCCATTTGCCAGTGGTGGTGTATACCTGGCATGGGGTCATTCAGATTAACCTTCCCTGTAGGAGAGCTCTGGCACTGGCTGTGTTGCAGTCACCCTCATGACTGCAGCAGGTGGAACCCAGCCTGTTGAGAGTACATTAAGGTCACATTAGGCAAACATCAGGCTCAGTAGCAGTGGGAGGGAAAGGTGAATTGCACGGGCTGAAAATGTCCGGTGTACCTCCAGCCTCTGGGTAAAACCAGAGACACCCTGTTTTGATTCTTGGGTAAAAGAAACACTTTCTGATATCACATCCCTAGAGCGTGGTGTATCTATGACCTTGAGTACCCATCTCACAACTCGCTGTGCTCATAATGGCCCGAACCAAAACCCTTGAGGTCCAGCTCTAACCCTCCAGATGAAGCAGAAGCCTGATGTGGGCAGTGGGTCATGCCAGAAGCCCAGGAATGACTGCATGCCATCACAGAGCGACCCCTTGGCTGGGGACCATCTCCAACGAGAAACTCACTTCGTAGCCGAGAGGGTGCATGTCAGGCAGGATCGTGCTGTCTGATGGACCAGCCTCTGGAGCTTTCCCCTCACCGCACTGCGTCTCGGTGTCCTTTTGTATATTGAATTTTCTGATCCTTCTTTTAGCCTTCCTCTATCCCAGGTAAAGACTTCAGAGAATTCAGCATTAGGTCTCTCCATTCCAGGAGGAATGTGCTGACACAGAGATATTGCCGGACTGGCAACCTACACTGGAAACACAGCTGTTTGAGCCAAGAGGTTTCTTTTGCTGGTGTAGTTTATCAGAGCTACCCAAACAGAATTATCTATACTAGAAAGGAAAAAAAATCAAAGAATCCCTTCTTTTGTAGCACTGCATCCATACCAGCGTAGCCCTCTCTTGTAGGGATGATGTATTTGTTTTTTCACGCTCCTACCTGACTTAATTAGGCTTGAAAAACTTCCTTGTGTAGAGTAGCCCTAGCAGAAAAGGGGTCAGCTTGCTTGAGGAGCACTTCCATGCACCCATGAGCATTGCTCTTGTCTCGAGGTAGTACATTACACATGTTTTCCAATGTTGTAAAAGATTTCCCCCAGCACAGAGAAAAAAACCACAATCCTAAAAGCTCTGTTCTGTCCAGTCATTTTTGTTGATCCATTATACCTTGGGGGTGTGTGTGTGTGTGTGTAGGCTTTGTTCACAAATTACCACAGGATAGAGATTTGGGTGTTGGGGAAACAAGTACATGGAATTTATTTGCAGTTATTCTGACGGGTGAAGAAGTGTGGAAGGAGAGTACCATAACCTGGTGAATGTGCTTGTTTCAATCTGTTTAATTGGATTTTGAGTCCTTTTGCTGAAGTGCAAATCATAGAATCACAGAATCATCTAGGTTGGAAGAGACCCCTGGGATCATCAAGTCCAACCATCAGCCCCACTCTACAAAGTTCTCCCCTACACCAGATCCCTCAACACCACATCTAATCTTATTCTTAAACACAGTCAGGGATGGTGACTCCACCCCCTCCCTGGGCAGCCCATTCCACTGACTGACCACTCTCTCTGTGAAAAACCTTTTCCTCATGTCCAGCCTAACCCTACCCTGCTGCAGCTTGCAGCCATTCCCTCTTGTCCTGTCGCTAATTGCCCGTGAGAAGAGACCAGCACCAACCTCCCTACAATGCCCTTTCAAGCAGTTGTAGAGAGTGATGAGGTCTCCCCTCAGCCTCCTCTTCCTCAAACTAAACAGTCCCAACTCCCTCAATGGCTCCTCATAAGCCTTATTCTCCAGGCCTCTCATCAGCTTCATTGCCCTCCTCTGTACTCGCTCCAGCATGCTGCTGAGGAGAAAGGCAGTAGTGGATGCTGAAGACACGCAATTGTTCCCACCAGCAAGGGAAGAATAGCCACTTCTGTGTGTTTGGGAAAGGGGCTGTCACTTTGTGTAAGGGGCAAAAAATCCCACAGGAGGATGCCATTAATGGTGACAAGCTGATATGGCCCTAGGGTGAAAAGCCAGAAAACACTGCAGTGTTTCTGGTTTGTGGATAAAGAGTGTCTTTTCTGTGAAAGGTGTCAAGAAGGGACTTTACTCAAGAGCTGGAGCCCTTGCTGGGTGTCCTTTACCCGGCTGCATGATTTGAGATGAAGTTTTCTGGCCAGTGAAAATGGCTGGCTCCAGTCAGAGACCTCCAGCCATCTCACAGGACAGCCTGGGTCATCATTCCCATCCCTTCATTCCTCTTTGTCTTTTGTGTGACCAAGCAGCCCCGTGAAGGCCACCAGCGACAGCTCTGAGGACCACCACTGGCATTCCATGGTGAGCAGCCTCAAGCTTGGAAGCTATTGCCTGCCTTTGAAGCCGAGCGGTCAGCCTTTGTGTACTGAGATAGAGAGATTATTTAGATAACATGCTACTGGATGGAAAAAGTTTATCTCCCCCCTCCTCAGACACAGTTTCAGACTAACTGAATTATGCTCAGCGTGGGTATTTAGGCTCAGTTCCGCAATATAGCGTTGCACCCTGAGGAATGGTGCCTCCCAGTTTGTTGTGATATTAATCTTGGAAGCAAACCGAAACCCTTTACAAAAGATCAATTTAGTGCATCGCCTTTGTCTTGGCAGAAGACAAATTGGAGCTGCAACATCTGTTTTTCTGAAGGGATAGTACTTTTCCACTCTTGGTTTTCTCTGGCAGCTGCGCGCCGCCGGAGAGGCTGAAGTCAAGTACTTGTCAGTGGTACCTCTGACACTGAGCAGGATCATAGGCCTTAGAGATGGGCTTAATATTTCAAAGCACTGGGTGGATTTTAATTATCTTTGCCATTATTGCCCTTAGCCCACCAACGAGTGTGGATAAGCCACGGGGAGAAATACCAAACCATGCAAACACTTTCATTTAGCAGAAAAAAAAGCATTGTTAGAAGTAGTGGCTGAAAGAAGAATCCCCAAAAATTCGGATGGGAAATGAAACTTGAATGCTCGATAGGGATGGGAATTAATCACAGGGGGGAAAATACCAAGGGAAGTGCTGGCTTTTCTCCATCTCTTGATGTTTCAGATGAAGATAAGTTGTTCTTCTGTGAGAGATGGAGAGATATATATTGGTCAAACATAAGCAATTGGCCTCGATTCAGGCACAACTGAGTGAAATTAAAGCTTTTTTTGATATAGAGAAGCCAGACCAGACTCCTCTTTGTAGAGCTTTAAGCTCTATAAATCCATGATGTTAACTATTTTCCCTACTTTATCTAAGGAAAAACCCAAACTGGCAGGTGATACAAGTTGCCCAAGGCCATATAAGAAATTAATGGCAGCATCAGGAATATAACTCAAGATTTCCTGGCTCGCTGCCTGGCTTCTCTAGTTGTGCAGCCCTGTGAGATGCTGATGCTGCAGGAGAGAGGCTGAACTGTCCGCTCCTCCCCACTGCAACCAGCTGCTGGGCTTCTGCTCAGGCAGCCTTCTTGGCACTGCCACCGTGACCCCATCACCCCTTGCTTCGCACAGCCACCATGGGCCAGCACCTCAACAAGATTTTCCCACCAGTTTTTGGACACTGGACATGCTTGTGCAGCTGCCTTGGCTCTGAAGGTTGAAACAGGGACCTCAGACTCCTCTTTATGCTTGGGCAGCATCATCAGACCTTCTCCTCTCCAAGTTGTGGGGTCACTTGGGGCACTCCTGTGTTTGCCTACAGGAATTGCAGGAACAGGCAAAGGGTAAAACCAGGATGAGGGGCTACCACTGGGGAAAGTGAAAGGGTGAAGGACGGTCTCTCCATGCAGGTTCAGATACTCAGGCCAAACCAGAGCCATGATGCAAAAAAGAAAGAAGGGGCTGAGTGGGGCAGTGGTAGGAGCCCTGACCCTGTGTCAGCAAATGGGTTGAGTGTATCCTTAAAAATACATCCTGCTGAACCCCATTAAACACACTCTTCGTGCTACACAGGGGCTAAGGGCTTAGCTGATCCAAGACTTGCGTAAATGGAGGGCTGGGCATCATTATTTTTAAAAAGTCACCTATAATAGAATAGATAACATCAGCTATTTCCTCAATATATCCAGAAATAAAATATTTTTTCCCAAGAGAAATAAGATTACAAACACAAGAAAAATTCCACCAGGAAACAGTGTGTCAGGAAATTAAACAGACAAGGTATTTTTGTGCTGATGAGCTGATTTGACCCATTAATAGCAATTTGCCAGCCCAAACACATTGTGGTGCTGTCAGGCGTGGTGACTCTCGTGTGGGGACGCTACTGCCAGAAAGGTGTATACATGGGATGAGCGGGGAGGACTGGACCCCACCAGAAACCAGTAAAGAGTTAAGCTGTGCCCGAGGTTTCTCGTGTTTGGGCTTCAGTTCAGAATCTGATTGAGCTGCTGTGCTGGCTGGGAAGTGACTACAGCCACAGAATCACAGAATCATGGAGTTGGAAGGGACCTCTAGAGATCACCCAGTCCAACCCTCTGCTAAAGCGGGATTGCCCAGAGCACATCAATCAGGGCTGCATCCAGGCAGTGCTTGAAGGTCTCCAGAGAAGGGGACTCCACACCCTCTCTGGGCAGCCTCTGCCAGAGCTCTGCCACCCTCAACAGAAAGTTTTTCCTCATATTCCAATGGAACATCCTAAGTTTCATCTTGTGCCCGTTGCCCCTCGTCCTGTCACTGGGAACCACTGAGAAGAGTCTCCCTCCATCCTCCTTCAACCCACCTTCAGATACTTGTCAGCGCTAACCAGGTCTCCCCTCAGCCTTCTCTTCTCCAGGCTAAAGAGTCCCAGCTCTCTCAGCCTTTCCTCCTCAGGGAGATGCTACAATCCCTTAATCATCTTTGTTACCCAATGCTGGCCTCTCTCCAGTAGTTCCCTGTCTCTCTTGGACTGGGGAGCCCAGAACCAGATGCAGTATTCCAGTTCTGGGCTCACTAGTGCAGAGTAGAGGAGGAGAATGACCTCCCTCAACCTACTGGCCACACTCTTCCCTGTGCAGCCCAGGATTCCATTGGCCCTCTAGGTGACAAGGGCACATTGCTGGCTCATGGATAGCTTACTGTGTACCAGGACCCCCAGATCCTTCTCAGAAGTGCTTTCCAGCAGGTCTGCCCCTGACCTGTACTGGTGCCTGGCATTCTTCCTCCCCAGGTGCAGGACCCTACACTTGCCCTTGTTGAACCTCGTGAGGTTCTTCTCTGCCCAGCTCTCCAGCCTGTCCAGGTCACACTGGATGCCAGCACAGCTCTCTGGAGTGTTGGCCAGCCCTCCCAGTTTGGTATCATCAGCGAACTTGTTTTAATCCTGGGGTGGAAACATTTCAGCAGTAAGTGATGTAAATGTTGACTATGGTTTTTCAATAGGATGTCTGATGTACAGCCAACCCCACAAGCATTTAACTCTCTTTATACTACCTAAGGGCTTATGGGCACAAGCTCATGCCTTTTTCCTAAAGTTATTAATGCATATGTGAGAGTAGGTCTTACCTTAATATATTACCTATGGATTTTTTAGGTTGAAAGCGATGTAAGATGTTATCGGATGGATTCCATCTCCTGTGTTGTGCTGGGACTGTGTTCTTCCAAAGAAGGCAGCTTTTCTGTCCTGCTGGGGCGAGAGCCAATCCCAAATCAAAACAGGAATTTATATCTTTTTTAAATGGTTATATCATAGAATCATAGAATCATAGAATCATTTAGGTTGGAAGAGACCCCTGGGATCATCAAGTCCAACCATCAGCCCTACTCTACAAGTTCCCCCCTACACTAGATCTCTCAACACCACATCTAATCTGCTCTTAAACACAGTCAGGGAGGGTGACTCCACCACCTCCCTGGGCAGCTGATTCCACTGGCTGACCACTCTCTCCGTGAAAAATTTTTTCCTAATGTCCAGCCTAACCCTACCCTGCTGCAGCTTGCAGCCATTCCCTCTTGTCCTGTCGCTCATTGCCCGTGAGAAGAGACCAGCACCAATCTCTCTACAGTGCCCTTTCAAGCAGTTGTAGAGAGTGATGAGGTCTCCCCTCAGCCTCCTCTTCCTCAGACTAAACAATCCCAACTCCCTCAATCGATCCTCATAAGCCTTGTTTTCCAGGCCTTTGAATAGCGTCCTTCAAAGGTTTCTTTCAAGCCCTTTCTTTGAAATGCGATTCTCCCCTTCCCCTTTTTCCTTGAAGTTTCTATTCCAAGGTCCCTCTAATCTTCAGCGGCTGATAAGAGCTGCTGAAGCAACAGGGGAGTTGCTGGAGGGGATCTCCTGGCACACAGGCACCTGCAAGAGCAGCAGGTGGGACAACCTGGTGTCCCACTCGGGGCTGGAAGGTCCTCATCTGTCCCCCTTGCATGAAGGGGAGACAAAGGCTCACAGCTCTTAACTGGGTAAGGCAGGCTCCTGGTGCTTTGTCCTGCTCACTCTTCTCTATTGCATCCCCCCAAAAACATGCAAATTCTTGGTGGAGGCTCTGAGATAATGGCATTTAGTAAAAGACATTAGAAGATTTTCTTATTTTTGTAGGATTCTTTAGGTTTCCTTCCAGAATGATGGGGAAGGTGTGGAGAGGTGTCTGGGGCTACTGTGTGGTGGTGCAGCAGCTCAGCATTGCAAACTGGGCAGGAGAGAGGGCAGATGGGGGACCTGAGGTCAGGACGAACCTGTTTGAACACAATCCTTGTCGCTTATGCTTATAATGAATTTTGCCTAACTCACTACCTAACCACTAAGAGAAACCAGACCCTTGGGAGTGGGGGATTACTGATTCTTTGGGTTAACCCTGCAGGTCCGTGGAGATGTGTCTCTGTGGCACTGCTGAGCTGCAGTGTCCCAGGCTGGAAGAGGGCAGCATATCCTCACGGGTCAGGAAATGCTGTCTTGGGCTGGAAGCTGCAAAATAAAATTGCACAAAGAAGCTATTGAAGGCTTCTCAGTCCTTTCGGAGAAAAAGCGACAGCTTTCTGTAAACCAGTTACTCAGCAGGAAGGTGGTCAGGCTTTTTTTGTGTGGTTGCTTTTTTGGTTTTTGTTTCCTTGTCTTTTTTAATTTAAAAATCAGACAGAAAAAGCTGGTGAGAGACTGCCTGAAACTGCTGCAGTGAAAACGGGGAGCTGGTTGCTCTTGTGGTGTGCTGTGTTCACTTGGCAGCCTCTGTCAAGACATTTTNATGTAGTAACAAACCAGGGTTGAAGCGGAAGACATAAAAATCCCTTTATAAAATAATGACCTAGACACAACACTGTGACATGGGTATAGTGAAACTCCAGCAGACGTGGAGTGAGCAGGGCTACATGTCTGTGAACCTGCCTAGCCACCACATGGTGGGAATGGTACCGTGGAAATCCCTGGCTATCCAGGGACTGCAACGTGGGGACACAAAACCTCCAGTGCTGGGGCATCGCTTTCTTGGCAGCCTCCTGCAGCCACAGCCCATGAAAAGGGGTGACAGGAATTCTCCCCTGCAGCTGGATGATGCCATGCTGTGATGGCACCATCACCATGGTCCAGGCTGTTGTGCCCACCGCTGTCTTCTGAATTAAAAGCCCCTCCATCATTCCGATGGAAGTTCCCTGACTTGAATTCCCCATATTTTCACTGATGTGAGCTGGGCTGAGACCACCAAGAAGAGTCCAAAAAGACACAACAGAGCCCTGCAGACTGGGGCCAGCAAGGGCCTGAGAAGGCAGGGAGCTCTGAAATGGGCCCTGTTGCTGGGAAACTCACAACTTGGAGCTATTGCCTTTCTAAGGGGGAAACTATTCATTCAAGCAATGAATTAATGGACCTGATGATAGAAGAGATTGTCCTTCACTGCTGGCAATGAAATATAAATGGAAATGTAAGTGGCATCAGCTGGGCAAGGGCAAACATCCAAATCTAGACCTGGAACTCTTCAGGTTCAAGAAGCTTTAGATCAGTTGTATTTGAAAAAATATAACCAGCATCGGCTCCTCTGGAAGGATGATGTTTGCTTCATCTGCAAGCAAATGCTTTCCTAAGGAAAAAGTGGATTTTGCTACATCAGGAAAGTGAAAATACTTTCTGCCTGTGGATATCCTCAGGGGAATGCTGTGAGCACTTGGTGCACTTTCCCTTGTGGCCCTGGCTTGCAGGTGGTCACAGAACCGGGTACGCTGAGCAAGGAGGGCTGCTATGGGCAGCGATGGAGAGGGATGTGCAGCCAGCCCTACCACATCCTGCCAAAGGGACCCCTCCTCTTTTGGAGGGCAGGCTGCTGAAACCACCCCTGCGGTGGGGAAAAGTAAAGGAAAAATTACAAGAGAGAGAGGCCAAGTGTCATTTCATCTTGATGCTGTCACTCTAAGTTGGATTTCCATTTGTTGATGGTTTATAAATTAGTCTTTTTCTGTTTTTTCTCAAATTGGGTTTGCCCAACTGCTCGAAAAATGGCATGATCTTGACTGTTTGTGGGTGAATCCGCTGGAGCTCTCCTTTGCTCGTTGGATGTCTGGAGACAAAAGAAAAGGAGTGGCTTGGGGTGTGGGGAAGTCACATTTCCCATTCTTGGGTGCCACTGAAGCTTGAAAAGAATTATATTATTTTATGAGAAAAGAGCTTATTATCCTTTACCCATCCCAAGCCACGCTTCCCCGGTTCTTGGCGGAATAACCAGACGTGTCACGGGCCAAATCAGGGTCAAAGCATTACCTTTTCTTTCAAACAACTTTGCCTCGACCCTGTTGTGTTCAGTGTTTTCATTTATTGCTCTTGAAGCCGAAACACATTCCAGATGTGATTTGCAAGGGCTCCCGCAAGGTCACAGCCAAGTCGAGGTGCTCCGACTGGCCCGCGGTGACCCCAAGGTGTCCTGAGGTTGGGGGGCCCCCCGCTCCCTGATGCCAACCTGGGTTGGGGGGTAGTGGGGGTGGTGTCACTGCAGATAAATCCTGAGTCCTCCTTCTCTGAGAGGGGCTTCTCCATCTTTTGGGGAGAGAGGAATGCGGGGGTTTGCAGGCACCTCTGCCATCACCTGGTTGATTTTTTGAAGGCAGAGGGTGGGACAAAAGGTGCCTGTCCCCAGGACAGCAGAGGGAGGGAAGTTTGTGCCTGGGGAAGGGACAGGAGAGAAGATAAATGAGGTCTGCAGTCCTGAGGGGAAGATTTACAAACTGTAGCAAGGTTCTCATATTGTATTTCTGTGAGGGATTTTTTGTTTTTTTTCTTAGAGGAACGAGAAAAAAAAAAAAAAAAAGTAAAGAAAGAAATTGCTTCCTTGATGATATCATTCACCTCTCAATCCTTTAAGCTCACCAGACCTAAGTAACGACACTGGTGTCTATTAAAAATAAATGGCTGTTTTTTCTGCTACTGTTCCCTCAGGACAAATTCCGGCTTAAAGCACGAAGACAACATAAATTCCCTTCTTCGGTGTGAGCACACTAATGGCCTGGTTTTCAAAGGTCCGAGGGCAAACAGGAGCAGGTACCAGGGAAAACCCAGCTGCAAATCCCTGCTTCTAGAAACACTGACACAGATGTCATTGCAGCTGGGCTCCTGGTGCTCACGGAGCTGTCACATCCCCGACTGCTTCTGGGGCTGAGGTTTAATCCCTCAACAGCAGCTTTAAGGGGAAAGCCTGTTTTAGCTGAGTTAACTGCTGAAGCCACTGAGGCAGATAAGCAGAGTCCTCTGCTGCTGGTTGAAGTTTCTGAGACCTGGCTAATTAGGCTCATTGGGCAGGCCAGAGATGTGCTGAGCTGTGCAGGTTGTCAGCTTCTTCGCAGAGGACCTGCCAGAGAAACTATTTCTGTAGCTCTGGTATCCAAACAATGGAAAGAGTTTGTAGGAAAACCAAGCACACCGGGGTTAGTTAGGTATTTCAGATACCTTGGAGGACTTTTTCTTCCAAGAACTTGTCCACTTGCCCTTTGAACCCAAGTAAACTTATTTTTTCCTACAACATTTTGTAACAAGACATCCTGGCCACTTCATGCTGTGTCCTGAGCTGACTTGGGCTGATCTGAATCTGCCACATGGAAGTCAGCTACGATATCCAAGGCCAGGCTGGATGGGGCCTTGAGCAACCTGCTCTAGTGGGAGGTGTCCCTGCCCATGACAGGGGGTTTGGAACTCCGTGATCTTTAAGGTCCCTTCCAACTCTAGTCATTCTATAATTCTATAATAAGTAGCTCTGGTTGCTATCAGTAACTCATGTCCAGAGTCCAGGGTCAGGAGAAGTCTTACCACAGCTGGTGACTGCAGACAGATCCTATCCAAATAGCTGACCATCCCAGTCTGTTTTTTTCTCTTTTACCTGTGAATTATATCTTCATTCCTGTGAAACTGCTTTTTTCTTCTCTTTCTCCAAACCAGTCCTGACTTTGGTATACTGAAATGCTGACACAGAACTATAGCCCTGCTGGTGTCAGAGGGGGTTTTCCAGATGATTCCCCTTGCAATGGTCAGCAATGCGACCACCAGCTGGGGGCTGCAGAGCCTAGGACTGTGATCTCCTTATAGAATCATACAATCAGAGAATCATTTTGGTTGGAAGAGACCCTTAGGATGATCGAGTCCAACCATCAGCCCTACTCTACAAAGTTCTCTCCTACACCAGATCCCTCAACACCACATCTAATTGACTCTTAAACACAGTCAGGGATGGTGACTCCACCACTTCCCTGGGCAGCCCATTCCAGTGACTGACAGTGAATTTTTTCCTAATGTTAAGTCTAAACCTACCCTGCTGCAGCTTGCAGCCATTCCTTTTCCTTGGAGGACTCCTGGGCTTTGCTAGCAGGGAGGCACTGCTGGGTTTTAACCTCCTGGGTCTTTTCCATCTCTGCCTCACCTCTCCCCTGCCCCCTCAGGATTGCTCCCTGCAGCACATTGGAGAGTTGGCCACGCAGTTAAGGGTTGAAATGACCCAGGTGATTGGGAGTGGGGAACTGCCGTGGCCTCTGAGGAGTGAAATATGGCTTTGTGTCTGCAAAGAGGTTAAAGCAGCTCCCCAGCAAGAGCAACGGAAGGAAATGCCCCGTAGCTAAGTTTCATTTCGCTGTACAGTATGAGAACATGTGCAACCCATTACAATAAAGCTCTTGCTGGAAAATGCCTAACCTATGCACTGTAAAACCTAATTAAGGGATTCCTTAAAAAACAAAGTTACCAACCAGTATCAAGGAGTGGATAATGAGAGGCTGCTTTGTGTAATCCAACCCTTTATCTTTAGGCCTTCGGGGTGTCCATGGCCAGGGTCTGTCCCCTTGTTGTTGTTGAGGCCTTTATTGTAATTGCGGCCCCCTCCGGCGTATCAACAATTCAACCATCTCTTGTAAAGTTGACCGGCTCCACTTATTTTTCCTAATGGATGCAGCTGCCAGCATCTCAGAGCAGCCTGCTGTGACCTTGGTGATGGGGTTTCCACAGGCACTGGAGGGACAGTGTGCAGGGATCTGTGTCCAGCCCAGCCAGGCACGGAAGGTAGCTCCCAGCATACCATGCACTGAGGCTCAGAAGGTAATGGAGATAGCATCTCTTCCATGGAGGGGCTTTCCCCACCAGAGAGGAGGACAGAGAAATGAGAAATCTGGAGAATGTCTTTCTCTGAGACCTTCTCTCAAGCCCAGAGCCTGCTGCTTGCAACTTTGACATTAGTATCTCCGTTTTGGGTGGAAAGAAGCCAGTCATTTAGATGTGGTGTTGGGGGAGAGCTGTGTAGAGTAGGGCTGATGGTTGGACTTGATGATCCCAAGGGTCTTTTCCAAAGTGAATGATTCTATGAAAGGATGCAAGACCTTTTCTCAAGAGCTGCAAGGGCGCAGCTCCCAGGGGACATTGTCTCTTAAGACCACACTGGAATGGCAAAGCCTGGCCCTGAGCTGTTTCCCAATTTGGCAGGCAATAGCTGTGCAGACCCTTTCCACGAGATGCAGAGCATGTGCACCATCCATGCAATCATGAAGAAATCATTGCTTACAATAGCTATGCTTCCTCAGACAAGTAAACCCAATTAACTTTCTCTTGCTGATGTATGGATGCTCACTGCCACCAAGTCTCCATTTATTTTTGGGCTTTTTTTTTTTCAGTAGGGCCAGCCCCAATACAATAACCACCTGATTCCCATCTGTCCTGATGTGGACAGACTCAGAGGATCATAGCATGGTTTGAATTGGAAGGAAACTTTAAAGGTCATCTAGTCCACCCTCCCTGCAAGCAGCTCCCAGTTCCTCACCTTAGAATCATAGAATCATAGCACTATTCAGGTTGGAAAAGACTCTTGGGACATCATTGAGTCCAACCATCAGCCCTACTCTACAAAGTTCTCCCCTATACTAGATCCCTCAACGCCACATCTCATCGACTCTTAAACACAGTCAGGAACGGTGACTCCACCACCTCCCTGGGCAGCCCATTCCAGGGTCTGACCACTCTTTCTGGGAAGAATTCTTTCCTAATGTCCAGCCTAACCCTACCCTGCTGCAGCTTGCAGCCATTCCCTCTTGTTCTGTCCCTAATGACCCATGAGAAGAGACCAGCACCAACCTCTCTACAATGTCCTTTCAAGCAGTTGTAGAGAGTGATGAGGTCTCCCCTCAGCCTCCTCTTCCTCAAACTCAACAGTCCCAGCTCCCTCAATGGCTCCTCATAAGATTTATGCCCCAGGCCCGTCACCAGCTCCGTGTCCCTCCTCTGCACTCGCTCCAGCCCCTCAAGATCTCTCTTGTGCTGAGGTGCCCAGAACTGGACACAATACCTTGTCCCTCTGTGCTGGTCTTCAGACCCTGCTTCATAAACTAGGCAAAGCCATTTAGACAAATCTGAGTTTTCAGGACAGGATGTAACACATCCTCAAGCCCCATCTGTAGTAGAGAGGTGAGGTCTTCTAAGCTGGAGCTTGCTTGGGACTTTATGGGTGGACACATGCCAGAGACTTGTTGCAGGCAGTGAACCAGGGTAGGGTTTGTTTTGCAAGCCAGGTAACATGCAAACACTCTTCATGCCGTTAAGCTCAGAACAGAATAAGAAGTGATGCCTTTTGTGGTTGTGGCCATTAATGAAAGGTCAAAACTAGAAGCTCCTTGTCTGTATGGAGGCAAAGCCAGCAGGAGCAGAGGCCGAGCCCTCTGTTATCGCTGTCTGCATCTCCCCCCTCCAGCCCAGCAGCTGAGCCTGAGAGCTAAGCTGAGTTTTACAATATCTGTAATTAGTCATTTTTATGGTGGGCTCATTTGCAATATTCTAGGTAAGGATCTGTCACTGTTTCCATTATATAGCCTTCTGTTTCCAGGGGTTTATAACCAGGCTATAAAAACACGCTCTGGGGCAAAGCTTGCCACATAAATTCTCAGCAGAGAACCTATTTTTTTGTTTTGAATTTTGTTTTGTTTTGCTCCATCACTTCTAAATATGACTTTTAAATGTGCCCTAAATATAGCAAAATTCAGGTGGCTTCTTCAAGTGTGTGTTTAACCAGTTTCAGTTTAGCAGAGGCGTCTTGCAAAGGGGATTAATTCCTGTGGCTCTTTGGGTAGCCTGAGAATGAGAAGTTTACTGAAATTGAACCCAAAGACTATCTGTAAAGTACCATCTGGATTTAGAGCCCCATTCACTGCACAAGCTGGGCTGGAACTGCTGACTCTTCAGAACTGCTGGAGGGCAGTTACATCGCACCACGTTCAGCTCCCAGAGTGCGTATCCGAAGGGTGTATCTAGGGCTGACTTTTTAGGCCCACACACCTGAGGAAAGGGTCAATTTTAGATGAAATTTTAGGATGCAAAGCGAAGGTTTGGTAGGCAAACAGAAGGATGGGGTTTCAGTGGGGATTTGGGCTGGCTGAGAGTTTGACGATATTAAGGTGCCTACAGGGCTAATGATCTTCATTGCTTTTTAGTGTGATGGGAAACCAAAATTAATGCTGATGGTTGAGGTTTCCTGTGAAAAACAGGATATGGCACACTGCTGTTATTCTCCAAGAACTGCCATCTGAGGAGTTTTATGACATAAAAGTATTAAACTGTACCCATCGGGTAATATAAGCAATTCTCTCACTCGGTGGAAGCACCTCTTTATAAAACCCCTTCTCTGCTTTAAGCAGTTTGAGGTGGACGAGCTGCAGCCTCTGGCCGCTTGTCACCAGGCTGGTGGTGTGCCGAAAGTCACCCTGGCACGTCCAGCCAAGTGGCGGGAGAGCAACCTCTGTTGGGGGCAGCTTTCCTGCTACCAGACTCCTTGTAGGGGAGACACCAAAGGATTAATTGGCTTCAAGGACTCAAGATCAGTTAAGAACATTTTCTGTGCGTCAAAGGACAAGTTTTGTAACCCTTTCCCTTCTTAAAATAGAAAGTACTGATTTATCTCCCTCAAGAGCAAGGGCTACACAATCTGCTCCTCATCTTCTTTTGATGATTTTGTGGTATGTTTCTCTGATCCTCAGACTGATCCTTTTAATTTCAAAAGCTTTAATCAAAACCTCTGAACAATACATTCACTTACTGGTTTTGCGGTTTCCATTTAATTCTGATTGATTTTTTAAAAGGATGGTTGCATTAAGATGCTACGGCTTCTGTTGGAGTGATTCATTAATATATGCCTGGGATGGCACAACCCCAGTCAGACTGAAGCTTTTGTGTTGACAGACCACTAAAATAATACCCTCTGTGTGACTTCCCGGGGAGTAAATAGGGCTTTTTCCAGTGAGACCTTAAACCTTTCCAATATTGTGCAAGTTAAGACCTGGAAACTCGCAGGTGTAACACAGAGCTGTGTGTCGAAGGGGGCCGTTGGATGTTTGCTCGGTGTGTTTCCGCTGACAGCTCGTCTGAGGTGGAGTTTGGGTTCCCTCCGTCTGGGCCGAAGCGACGTATCAATTAGTAGGGGTGTGCAATTAAGCCAAAGTGAGCTACTGCTGGATGAATTCAAAGGATAGGATTCGCTTTTCAGGTCTAATGGAGGGATTAGCGAGGGAGGACCTCCTCAGACGGAGGAGCTGCAAGTGACTGCGTTTAACTGGGCTTTACTAGAGGCAGTTGGGCTGCCGTCCCCGAGAGCTGGTCTGCTTGCTGCCCTGGATATAAAAAAACCATGTTGAGTAACTGCCTTATTTTTATTAACTGAACTCCAGATCTGATTGCAAAAGCCCGAACAATGCAAAAGATCAACAGTTTATTCAGCTTGGAATCACAGCTTCTTCCTTTCTCTCTGCAGAGCCACAGCATCTTGACAAACACATGAGTCAACTGAAGCTGTATTAGCTTTTCAAAATTGACTTTTGGCATTTGTGTCTCTAGCATCAAAAATATTATTCATTTCCTGCGAGCTCCTCTCTTAGGCATCTGTGCCAAGAATCGTGGTTAGCATGGATAAGAAAGTGGGTTAGGGAAGAAGAAAAAAAAAAGGTCTTTGTCTTGGTTGCTCGAAGTGGAACAACTTGATGAGAAAGGAGGGGTCCAAATGAATGTCGTATTTTAACATGGAAATGAAACAGGTGGTAAACAATTTTTAAATGGGATAATAAAGGGGGTCCTGAAAGTCCATCTTCTTTCAGCTTCAGAATGATAGGAAAGGCTGTTTAAGGAACTGTGGGAGAGCATTTAGGGACCAGGCATATGTGGGATGCATTAAAGCCTGCAGAGAACTGGGAGCAGTCCCCAAATGCAGCTGCCGCTGCGCTGAGAGCTCCTAAGCAACACAGTTCTGGAGGGCTAGATTTGTGCACCTGTGGGTGCACAGGGCTGTACTTCACCCTTTGATGCTTGTAGGGTCTGGAGATAGCAGTGAGGAGCTGTGTTCTCAAAGATAAGGGCATGGACCTGTTGGAACGGGTCCAGCAGAGGGCCACAAAGATGATCAGAGAGCTGGGGCACCTCTTCTATGAAGACAGGCTGAGAGAGTTGGAGATGTTCAGCCTGGAGAAGAGAAGGCTCCAGGGAAACCATAGAGCTAAAGGGGGCTACAGGAGAGATGGGGAGGGAACTCTTTATCAGGGAGTGTAGTGACAGGACAAGGGGTAATGGTTTTAAATTGAAAGAGGGGAGATTTAGATTAGATTCTAGACAGAAATTCTTTGCTGCGAGGGTGGTGAGACGCTGGAACAGGTTGCCCAGGGAAGTTGTGGCTGCCTCATCCCTGGGAGCATTCAAGGCCAGGCTGGATGGGGCTTTGAGCAACCTGGTCTGGTGGGAAGCGTCCCTGCCCATGGCAGGGGGGTTGGAACTGGGTGATCTTTAAGGGGTCTTCCAACCTGACCCATTCTGTGACAAGAGGTTTGTGCCTTTCATTCTTCTGCCCACCCCAGGTGGCGACATGTCCTCCATGGGGAGCCCTGTGTGCCCTGGATATGGGGGAAGAGCCCTGCAGGGTGCACAAAGGCAACTTTTCTTCCATTTGCAGAAGAGATGTGTGGTGTGGTGGGGCACAGTGACATAGTGAAATACTTGTCACTCATGGTGCAACTGCTGTCTTTACAGAAACACTCAGCTGTGGCCTTTTATCTCAGTTGGCTCTAGGGCCCTTTACAACTCTTTTGCAAAGGAGAGTGCTATTTAAATCTCTCTCTGGGATAAGGAGGGAGGGGGAATAGTTTCTACTAAAGGTTTTCTAGTGATTTTGGAAAAAAGAAACCCTTGACTTACTCAGGAAAGTTTCATTTTGGATATTCTTTCTGCCCCTTGATCCAGCTACTTACAGGTCTCAGCACCTTCACACCTGAGTGCCCCTGACATTCCTACAGCCGAGCTGCTTGGGCAAGTGAACTCTGCTGTGAGGGTGCAACCAGAGTGTTCAAGAGGAACTCTCTGTTTCTACCAAATGTATTTTTATTTTTTTTTAACAGAAAAAAACTATTTTCTTAAAACAAAAATTTACTTTGAAGAGCCATCTGAACATTTGTTGTACAAAAAGGTTAGAAACAGCGCAAGAGAGATCTCGAGGGACTGGAGTGAGTACAGAGGAGGGACATGGAGCTGGTGAAGGGCCTGGAGAATAAATCTGATGAGGAGTGATTAAGGGAGCTGGGACTGTTTAGTTTGAGGAAGAGGAGGCTGAGGGGAGACCTCATCACTCTCTACAACTGCTTGAAAGGGCATTGGAGAGAGGTTGGTGCTGGTCTCTTCTCAGGGGCAATTAGGGACAGAACAAGAGGGAATGGCTGCAAGCTGCAGCAGGGTAGGGTTAGGCTGGACATTAGGAAAGAATTCTTCCCAGAAAGAGTGGTCAGACCCTGGAATGGGCTGCCCAGGGAGGTGGTGGAGTCACCATCCCTGACTGTGTTTAAGAGTCTATGAGATGTGGTGTTGAGGGATCTGGTGTAGGGGAGAACTTTGTAGAGTAGGGCAGATGGTTGGACTCAATGATCCCAAGGGTCTCTTCCAATCTGAATGGTGCTATGATTCTATGATTCTCAACTTGAGGTGAGGCAGCATTATTCCCTTGCAGCCATAAACAATTTATGAAAAACATAGATGGTTTTCTTTTCCAAATGTGTAACTGCTGTAAGTTCATGTGAGGCAGGATTTGGCTGGTTTGGAGTGGGGCAGGTTTGGAAACTGTCTTTTCGAGGTGACCACTTTGAAGCCTCTTAAAAGTCCTGTAAAATGAGCCAGTCTCAGCCCATATCCCAGAATAACTTTGTTCACATCAGAAGAAAATGATCGAAATCGGTGTTCTTGCTGCCTGTCCCTGAAAAAAAGTTCCAGAGTAAATGATCCATGAAAACTGAGCTCCTTCCCTGTGCTTCATCCAGCCAAACAGTGCACCATATTTTTTAGCAAAGCTCTGGGGAAGTTTGTTCTGGGTACATACGGAGTGCCTACATCTTCATAACTGTCCAGCCAGCCCCTTCTGGGGGGCCTAAACTCTCTATATTGAAGAAAATAATTCCCTCTTGTGCTATACCTAATGCCATGGACCTGAAAGATCAAGGTCTCATTGGACACTGGCAAAAAAGAAGAGAATCCAAAAGCTCTGAAAAGGCATTTGTGTAGGATCTTCTCAGGCATTTCTGTCTTTGTCACACGTATTCGTGACTTGTCACTGCAAAATTATTCATCCTGCCCCTGCTAAAATACTGCTTTTGCTTCAGATTCCCTTTTCCCCAAAGGAGTTCCCATCTTTTTTCAGCTCATTTGCTTGAATTAGTGTTCAGATAATATATCTGTTAACTCGAACGGGCTTGCTTTCTTCTCCATCGCTTTTCATGAAGTTCACTCCCGGTCCTTTGATAGAACAACTCGCTGCGTTAGCGAAGTTTAAAGAAGCCTGAACTTGCTGAGCTGGGGAGGGAGAACACAGATTCAAAGGAGCCAGCTGACTGCATTTTGGATCCTCTTTCTTCCTAAAAGGTGAAATAGCTTTCGGCCGGGGCTGCCCCGCTTCCCCTGCCAGGAGCCACTCTGGAAGAAGCAGCACCCACACGCAGCTGCACCCTGGAGCGGCACCTCTCCCTCTGCTGGGGTCCATCCACCCCGTCTGGCCCTACAATTAAGCCCAATTAGCAGCCCTCGCGGAGGGGGGGAGCTGTCAGGTGGCTGACGGGAAAGTTTCAGGTGTATTAAAAAATTAGTCTGGGAAAACACCATCAATAGACATAAAATAAAATTCTCCTGAGAGCTTCTGGAGGGGCAGTGGGAAGCCTCCCCCTGGCCGCCGGGTCCGGGGGGTGAGAACTGATGTCCTGTTTTCCCGGTGACAGGCGGCCGCTGGGGAAACACACCGGGTAGCACCAGAACGGCCACCACCCGCCTGCTCCTGGTAGGAGCCAGACAATAAAACTTCCTCGTGTCTCCCAGGCTCTGCAGCTTTCTGATGTCAACAACAGCAGCAGGAGGCTTCAGGCACGTTCCCGGCAGCTGATCATATTTATCAAGTTCATGTTCCTTGCTTTCTTTTTTTTTTTTCTCTTTTTTTTTTTTGGCTTTTTCCTTAACTATCGAGGTCCGGGAGCCACAAGATGGCCACGTTCCAACTCCAGCCCCTTTGAGCATAGAGAAATGTGTGCTGGGGGCTGGAGCGGGGACACGCTTTCTCCATGTGAGCCAAAGAACAAACAGCAGAGCCCTCCACGGGGACTGATTGTTGACATGTTTATGATGATGAAGTGGGGTAGAGCTCTCAAAGGGGGACGCTAGAAATGAAGAAGTAAAGTGTGGCACTGCTGAGGGCCTATATAATGCTAAATATTGTAGGAAGCTGCAGTTTCTTCCTATTTGTGGCCACTTTGGCCAGCAGCTAGAAAAGTCCCTTCCCAGCCGTACCCCATGCGTTCCCCACTTGGAGCTGTAGCCGTAACAACAATAACAACCTGGCAGGCGCCAGGAGTACGGGGTGATTGGGCTGAAGTTACAGGGACTCTCTCCATAATTTATAGTCCTGCTCAAGAAGTGTGAAAGAGATGACTCTGTGTGCCTGGAAATCCTACCCAGGGGACATCTTAAAACCGCTAAGTGGGTATTGGAATACCCTGGCCAACTGGGGCTTGCCATTTCGCTCGGGGTCACAGGCAAAAGCACTTCATCTTCCTCTGCGTGTCCACATGTGCGTCTGCACCGTGGGATGGTCCCTGGATCTGCTGCCCAAGGTCAAACCTCCCACCTGGCATTTGAAAGATGAGGGAGCCGGGTTAAGTTCTCCCTCGTGGTGATGCACATTCTTCTGTCCGCAGCAGCTCCAAGGGGCTGCTCTTCATGGGCAGCTCTGCAGGTAGCGCTTCCCCTGGGACCAAGCTGTTGCAGAGCATATGGCTTTGGTGGGAGCATCCATCCACATCACGCTGCCCAGCGCCAGGGACCCCAGTGCTGGCTCCTCATTGCAGAGCTAATCGGGCTCTGGGAACTTGTTTCAGTCTCTGCTGGTCTCCACTTTGAACCGTGCGAGGTCTCCGGATGAAATGTCCGGAGGGGAACAGCAGCTCTGCCTAATTTCCAGTTACACCCTTTGGGATTGTGAAATGGGGGACAGCTTCAGCCAGAGCAAGTAGACCTGTTTGTAGCCAGGTCTGGCAAGAGGTGATCAGTGGAGAGTGTCCATGGTATGATGGCTATAAGAGTTCTGGATTAGTCCTGGCTTGTGTTTGGTCAACTCAGAAGGTGAGAAGGGGAAAATTTGGGTCTGTTTGCTCTTGCTTATGTAGGCATGAGTTTAGAAAAGCAAGAAAATTCTCCAAGAAACTCCCAATTCCTTCTGTTGGGTCACCCATGAGCTGAGCAACTCTAACCAGTGTGTAGGCTCTGACCCTCAGCCTGCTCTGCGCTGCAAAAGCGGCTTGAAAGCAAACCAGAAATGTGTGTTCATGGTTTGCAGGACCACTGTTATCTTTCATGAGTCCTGCTGGCTGACTGGAAGCACACCTTGTCTGGGGACAGAACAGCTTTCACCCTGAAGAAATAAAAAAAAAAGAAAACATCTTTTTTTCATACAATATTTCAGTGTCTTAACCTGCTGTGGGTTTCCCTCTGGGCCTCCTGAATATATGAGGTGGGAGCTGATGGCTTTGCCTCAGGCTGAATTCTGCTGCTACTGTGCTGGGGGCTGTGTGTCCCTTGCTGGGATGATAGGCTTTGGGGAGATGCTTTTGCTCCAAAAGATAGGGGTGGGTTTTTTTTTTTTATCAGAAAACATGTTTCTGGGCTTTTTCTCCCAAGTAGAAAATTTCTCTTCTTGGCAGTTAAAGGGAATTAGTGCAAGGTCTGCACCTGTGACGTGGCAAGCCCAGGCACAAATACAGGATGGGCAGAGAGTGGCTAGAGAGCAGCCCTGAGGGGAAGGACTTGGGAGTGATGGTGGATTAGAAGCTCAACATGGGCTGTTAATGTGTGCTGGCAGCCCAGAAAGCCACCTGCATCCTGGGCCACATCAAATGAAGCATGACCAGCAGGTCTCATGAGGTGATTATAGCCCTCTACTCTGCGCTCATGAGACCCCACCTGGAGTACTCTGTCCAGCTTTGGGGTCTTCAGCACAAGAAGGATATGAACCTGTTGTATCAAGTCCAGTGGAGGCCACGAAGATGATCAGAGGGATGGAGCACCTCTCCTATGAAGACCTGGAGAAGGCGCTGGGGAGAACTTATAGTGGCCTTCCAATACCTAAAGGGCACCTACAGTAGAGATGGGGAAGGACTTTCTATCAGGGTAGTGGTAGGATGAGGGGTAGTGGTTTAAAATTGAGAGAGGGGAGATTTAGATTAGATTCTAGAAAGAAATTCTTTAGTGTGAGGGTGGTGAGATACTGGAACAAGTTGCATAGAGAAGTTGTAGATGCCCCATCCCTGGAGGGGTTCAAGACCAGGCTGGACGGGGCTTTGATCAGCCAAGTGTAGTGGGAGGTGTCTCTGCCCGTGGCAGGGGGTTTGATGATCTTTAAGGTCCCTTCCAACCAAAACCCTTCTGTGATTCTATGAATTGTCTATGGGAAAGGGGTTGTTGGGGAAGGTGGTGGTGTCTTTCAAAATAACCACTACAGAAGGAGTTGTGTTTTCAGGACATCATGGGGTGGTGCATTTTTCCCAGAAAGTGGAATAGGCTTTCACATTTTATCATCATGGCAGTGTGGAAGCACCTGTATTCTCTATCTGTGTTTGGCCTGTGGATGTGTTATGCTTCATTGATAAGAGCACGTCTGCCTTGCTGGAAGCCACTGTGTTTGCATTACCACTTCCTATCTACCAGCCCTTCTGCAGGGCTCCTGGTTGTCCCAGCCCTGGCTTCTCCCATCTCTTGAATATTCCTGAGCTGTGCTGACTCGAGGCTCAACCTTATGTCCCAATCTGATACCAGCAATCATCATGTTGTGCCATTTCTGTCCAGCTTCCAGCTCTCTTTCCAGACTTCTGGGTGGGAAGCACCACCTGAAAAGCCATAACAAGCTCACTGTTTTCCCCCTTTTCCTGTGCTTTTTGCAGCATCTCCAGTTTTATGCTCCTCCGTGAACTGATTCTCCTAGGTCTTTTATGTAGATGTTAAGGGATTTAGACTTGGGTTATTTCAGTGATTCCTTCTCCTTTTAAGAAATATGACCGTGGGGGAACTCTGCACCCTCTGTTTATGGTCCTGTCAAGCCAAAATTCCCACACACCTGTCCGTGTGAATGAATTTTTCAGCTATATTTCCATGCTGTTGAAGGCCTTCTCAGAGTTACCCAAGTGCCGTGTGCCACGTGTCCAACATATCCCAGGGAGATCTCCCATTGCAAAGGGGAACACGGACCTCCCAGGGGTGGCAAAGGGTGTTTTGGCATATCCATGGTATATCAAGCCAGGAGTCTGTAAATCCAGTAGAAGCAGGGCTGCAGGATGTCTGTCTGGCTTTGTTTTCTCCCAACCTGCTGGTGGCTCCGTGCTACTCTCTGCGTGTTTTACGTTTCAGACCTGACTTGCTTGAAGAAAGTCACCAAACAGAAAATCTGACAAACAAACCACAGAGAACATCTGATCCCATCAGAAAATACATAAGCTCCTTAGTGAATGTAGGCACGGCAAGGGCTAGCATTAATGGAGAACATATTTGTTATTAAATCTCATCCACATAAATCAATCTGAACCAGATGTGAATGTTAGTGCTGTTAACCTAAGTGGGCAAACTCCAGGGATCCTGAAGGTACTGCTTCATGGAGGGAGGAGGGACAAAGGCACATCTCTGCTATCCCATGAGTTTTATAAGGAAGGGCTGTATTTTTATGCTGTACCTTGCTTTGCAATCCTTGTTGGGGCTGAAAAGCCTGGCGTGCAGGATTTGGTGAGAGGAGAGCTGGGTTTGGGTGAGGACAGCAGCCTTTGGGAAGGGTGATGAATGACTGTAGAGTAGGGCTGAAAGAAAACCAGGTTCTCTGCCCCTCCATCTGAGCGCAGCTGGGCTGTGATGGAGCAGTCCCAAACAATCCTACCATGGCCAGGAGGACAGATGTGTCCAAACCAGTCCTTCTCTGCCCAGGAAAGATGGAGTCACAGAGATGTAAGAGGTACTGCTTGGGGTGTAAAAAGGGTTTTCAGAGCAATTTTGCTCTGTCAAATTTGACAAGTTTTTTTCCTACCTGCAGATTTGTGGTCATTCCTCTAAAGCAGAAGGACTCTAGACCTTTGCAAGACAAGGTTGCTAGGACATACTATTTCTTTTTGGTATTTTCCCTAGCCATCTTCTCTGAAACAGCTGAACATTTTTGTTTGGCTGATGGCTAAAAAACCAAGAAGGCATAACAAAAAATTCATCCCAAGGCAGACACTTGGCATGGAAAATTGCAGCCCAAGTGGTTTAAGTTTAACAAAGTTATTAGGAATTGAAAACAGGGCTTTATAATTGGAAATGTTTGGCAAGCTTAATAATAGGTCGTGCTACCAACTCTGCCTTGTAGATGTGTGCCTGTACAGGGAGGTGCATCCACCCCACACAAAGACATGCAGTTAGTTGTGTTAAGATGATTCCAGCTGGAAACATGCACAAATGCAATGGCACACCCGTGTCCCGCGCCTCCGAGACACCCATTTTTTATTCCACCTCTATCTTCTCAACCTTCATTCTTCAAGTTTGGTTGTCCTTCCTCTTCCAGTTGTAATTAAAAGCAGACTGCGAATGCTTCTTGTCCTCACTGGAACAAAACACTGACTCTACTCACGCTGAGAATTATTGTTAAGAAGAGAATTCGCGATGGCTTTGGGGTGGCACTGAGCCAGCTTCCAGGGTGCTGGGAAAGTGGCATAGAAGCTTCAGACCTCTACTTTCTTCTTGAGCATTGCAGGGGGAGTGGAGTTGACTTGTGTTCAGTCTCTCTGCATGTGCTCCTGGAGGCCCTTTGCATGACTGTGTCTCATGGGGTGGAAATAGCAGCTTTTTGGGGGGCTCACCTGACTGGATGGCACCTACCTGGGGTGAGAGGTGTTCTTGCTGAGCTGTCAGCCAGCCTGTCCACTCTTGGCCTTCATTAGGGCTCTCTGTGGAGTTTGCTGCTGCTCCATCAGGCATCCTATTAAAGTGTAAACTCTTGATTACCACAAGCCCCACTGCAGCCAGGAAACAACGTTGAGTTGAATCATCATATTGTCTGAATTAAACCAATATGAAAATACATGCAAGCCACGGGGAGCCAGCATTTTCCCTTCTATATAAAATGGGGTTATGACCATTTTAAAAACATAACAAAACTTACCAGCTTTTAACAAGAGATGGTGGAACAGAGGGCTTAAGTGATGCTGAAAAAGCCAAGCATGAAAATAATTACATGTGAAACAAGGCCCTGCTCTCTCTTCTCATCAAACTCATTATGCCCCCTGCTCCTGTCCCCTCTACATCTCCTCTTTTGAAGAGAGGGAGAACAGCTTCCCTCTGTTCAAGAGAGCAGAAGACCAGCTTTGGGGCAATCCAGCACTGTTGCGATTGACCAGCAGAGGAGAGAGGCACCAGTATGAGAACTACAAGGCATGAGAAATGCCAGCCATGGCAGCTGGCAAGACCAGAGACCCTGTTTCTTTTTTGTCATTGTGCTTTTGTCACCAGCTGATGTTGGTCTTAACAACCTGGCTGAGGACTGTATCAAACCTCACATCTGAACAGTGCCAATTGAGGAGGTCCTTGTGCCTAGGTTTCGGTCCCAAAGTGATGAGGTCTCTTTTTGCACAGGATCTGGGTGCTCCATCCCAAAGGCTGGTGGCTGGAGGTGGGTGTGATGCTTGGTGGCTCCCTGGGGTGCACTGAATAGCCCTGCTCTATTCAGAAAACCTCCATCAGGTTGCGATTGTTCACAAAAGGAAAGCAGAGCTGCAGTTCTGGTAGCAAAGAGGTGGCTGGAAAAGACACTCTTTTCCAATACTCCGGGTGTTTAAAAAGGAGGAAATGTCACCATTTTACCAAACTCTTTTGCAAGCTGCAGAGTTGTTTCTCTGGCCACAAAGGGGAGGAACATTTCCGAAATGGCACAGAGCAGGTCTCTGCCACTTCACACCTGGGAAGCACAAACGCTCTTTCTTTCCCCTGGGAGCAGCAGAAAGCAGTGGGATGAAAGAGAATCCTTCATCCTGCTCTGTGAGGCTATCAGACCCTGGGCCATGCCATAGGAGGCCATCTGTTCCTTGGTGAAGTACCAGCAGGGCAAGCTGAGGTCAAGGGGAAGAAGACTTGATTATCTTCCTCTGTTTTACAAGCGAAGAGGAAGCCGGGATATCCTGATGTTCATGTCTTCTCTCGGGACCACAGAAGGTGCCACTGCAAGGCTAGACTTCACCATCCACAGCATGCCAGTCAGCAAAGGTCACTGGAGGGCAAGTGTCCTATCCTCAAAAGCTTTGTTTAGTTCTCTATTGACTTCCAGTGAGATCTCACTGTTCCTAAATCTGAACCAACTCATGCTTTCAGATGCTGCAGAGATCCCCTGAGAGTCTTCCTGCTTCTCCTTCAGAAGCAGAGCAGCTTGTGCCCTGAGGCTACTGAAAGCTCGAGCGGAGCCTTCATCCCTGTAAGGCTTCTTGTTTGTTTCGGCGTTATGAGTGGTGTTTGAACGCTTCTGAATGGGCTCGGCTCAAGGAGTTTGAGTCCTTCACTGTTAGTAATTTGGATATATTGCTACCATGCTACACACCGAAAGTATTTCTACTTCTGTACCTCCACATATGTGTGCAGTCAGGAACAATTACTAATGTCAATCGTCTCTGCTCGCTCCCTCGCTTGTTTTTTTCCCCTGTTGGTCGTGCTGTAAATCATTTTCACATTTACAACATTAAGAAGGAGCTCTGAGCAATCATTCTTGTGGTCAACAAACTGTTACTGCTTCTCAAGTGTCATGGGTCACTGCTTAATTACTGGATTTCACTCCCAGTTAAAACCATTCATCTTGTCTCCACCACCTTTCCCTGGGCCTCTCAGTCCAGTATGGTTTATGTTAGGCACACACAACTCAAAGGGCTGGGTTTTTTCATAGAATCATCATTCAGGTTGGAACAGACCCATGGGATCATCGAGTCCAACCATCAGCCCCACTCTACAAAGTTCTCCCCTACACCAGATCCCTCAACACCACATCTAATCTACTCTGAAACACAGTCAGGGATGGTGACTCCACCATCTCCCTGGGCAGACCATTCCAGTGTCTGACCACTCTTTGTGGGAAGAATTTTTTCCTAATGTCCAGCCTAACCCTACCCTGCTGCAGCTTGCAGCCATTCCCTCTTGTTCTATTGCTAATGACCTGTGAGGAGAGACCAGCACCAACCTCTCTACAGTGTCCTTTCAAGCAGTTGTAGAGAGTGATGAGGTCTCCCCTCAGCCTCCTCTTCCTCCAACTCAACAATCCCAGCTCCCTCAATCGCTTTTCATAAGATTTATGCCCCAGGCCCTTCACCAGTTTCATTGCCCTCCTCTGCACTCGCTCCAGCCCCTCAAGATCTCTCTTGTGCTGGCGTGCCCAGAACTGGACACAAGACTCAAGATGGTATTTTTATTTTTATTTTTTTAATTATTTTTATTTTTTATTTTGGTTTGGTTTCATTTTTGCTTTAAATAAAAATTAATGACTGAGGGGGTAACGGGTGCAGAGGACACCGATGACCAAGTTGCATTTTCATACAGTGATTTTCCCAGCAGCAGAGGTTCCATCGCTGGGATTTCTGGGCTTTATAAGCAAAATCATCCAAGACAGCCTTTCTCTGGACTGAGTGTCTCTAAGCTGAGCCTTTCTGCAGAGAGCTGGGGTTTTCTAACAGATGCAGAGATGCCAAGTGCAGCAGAAAAATGAACGGGGGGGTTCAGTGTCAGCACTGAGCTTGCACAGAGCGATGCCACCTCAGCCACAGGAGTTCCCCAAGCTCCATCCTTCATCCCACTGAGGGGTTATCGCTGCCTCCTGCCCTCAGCCGCTTCCTGAGACCAGGATGGGTGTGAGCACCCCAGGGAAAGGCAGTCTTCAGGGGAAAGCAGGCTTTAATTTATGAGCCTTATAGGTTCATCAG
Source organism: Jacana jacana (assembly GCA_013400555.1). Classification (NCBI taxonomy): domain Eukaryota; kingdom Metazoa; phylum Chordata; class Aves; order Charadriiformes; family Jacanidae; genus Jacana; species Jacana jacana. Next base: position 256,771 of record VZTM01033751.1, on the reverse strand, counting down.
GAGTTGAACTCGCCTGTGAAAGATTACACATGTCTTCGAGGGGGTTGACTTCTTCTTGTGCTTAGTCTGCCCTCCAGCAGCCCATGTGGATGGCAGGGCAGCATGTTATTTGCATTGATGGGGATGCAGAGGTGTTATATCAGACAGAGGAAGGCTCCCCTGTTGTTCCTTACATGCAATTGCAGCAAAAGCATATTTAGAATTATAAGCACAGAAAATGACACGTAAGGGCTACAGGGTTGCTAACAAAGCTTGTTTCATAGGCCACATCCACAGTGTGCTTGTACAAAATGCCACGTGAATCACACTTAATTTACTACAGAATATATTCTGCTGTTTCAGCAAAAAAAAAGACAAAAAAAAAAAAAAAAAAAGACAGCCTGTGGAGGACGAGAGCTTTGCTGCATGTGAGCTGTAAAAGTTCCACAAATGTGGAATCTATTAAACCCATTATTTGTTTATGATGTGAAAGTGATTAGTCTGTTCCCAAAACAAAAACATGAAGACTCAAAGCGCTGGGGCTTTTCGGGGGAATAGCCACCGATTCCTGATGATGATCATTTCTAGAGTATGACTCCTCTTGTATCATACGTAGAACTAGCACTCAGTTGCCGTAGCCAAAATCGGGGTCCTCTTGGACATTCCTCTAGAAACCACACTCCCTGCCCCGATGAGCCTCTAAGCAGATGAGAGCTGGACGATTACCCCAGGTTTGCAGGTGGGGAACTGAGATGAAGGTTCAGCCTCACTCACCCAGGCTGATGGTGAAGGGTTTGGGCAGCAGCTCAGGTACCAGGGCTCAGCTCTCACCTGAAGCCACCATGTTGGGCTGGTAAAGTCCTAACACTGCAGTGGGACATCCATGTGGCCCCAATTATGGACCCAGGGCCGTGGTTTCACTTCCTGGCCTGGATACAATAACAGGATGCCGGGATATTTAGGCTGTGTTCACTGCAAGGAATGTTTTTTTCTTTAAAAGCTGAAGAAAAGTCTGTTTCCCTCTAAGATGTCAAATCATGGAAAGATGGGGATTTGGACTTTTCTATACATAGAAACCTCGCCCAACTTTGGCTTCTTACCACCTCCTTTCACCACACCCCTCACTTTTGATTTTAACATCTTACTAGTGTTAATGTATTCCATGGCTTTTGGGGAGAACCTTATTATGGGCTGTCACCCTTCCTTGCTTACACTCAGCTGGCTCTTTGGACAGCTTCATGAACCTGCCTGTCTGCAGATACAGAGCCTCAGTGTGTTCCCTGGTGTTGGAACCTGTCATGAACCTTGGAAACCAAGTCTGCAACGCCTCCCACTTCCTGCTCATCACTTCTCTGTGCTGCCTGTCCTACCCTGGAGCTGCTTCTCACCTCCAAAGCGTGGGGCATTTCTGACAGACAGAGGGGATACAGCTAATGCCTTGGTTCAGGTCACCATCAGTGAAAAATGGTACCAGTGAGAGGAGATTCTGGTCCTTCACTGATGGGCTGATGATCAAAACAAATATCTGTAAGTTTAGCAGCCTGTTTGAGCTTTTGCCTTATTATTCCCAGGCAGAGCATGAGACTCTTCAAGGTTTTCTGGCCTGTGTATTCTAAGCCCATTGTTTCATTGGAACCACATTTGGTTTGGGGTACAGAAATTCATCAGTCATCTTTCATTACCCAGGAAGAGCAGATGTGGCCGACTGCTGTTTCCTCTGCCTCGGTAACTCGCCTGCTGGCTTTAATGTATTGGGCATTACGGGGCGTTGGTCTCAAGAAGTTCAATATTCAATTGGTCTCACCCTGGGAGGGTGGTGAGGTCCTCTCTTAAAGTGGTCTGTTTCGGAGAAGAAATAATTAACAAAGCAAAGGCAAAGCTCTTCATTTTAGGGAATTTTAGTATTTAAAGTAGATGGTTGAATTCTGAGTTGTTGCAAAGAAGCTAGTAGGCCAGGCCATGCTATCTTAGAGACCAAAATCCCATCAGTGTTCACTAACTGTGCAAGCTCCATCCTGAAATGGGTTAAAGGCTCTTTGCCTGTGTGTTCATTGTGCAGGGCTGTCACCGAACCTCCTAATTTACAGCCCAGATTTCCTCCCAGCCCATTCGTATCCCAGTGCTGTTTTTCAACTTATTCACTCTTCTCCTTTCCTGTCACTGGGGAAGTGTGAGGATTGCAGTCAGGGGGTGGCTTCACTCTCTTTGTAAGCAGGCCACCCTCTTCGGATCTCAGCTCCTGGAAGTGCTTCCCTCTTCTGCTAATCCCAGAGTCCTTCCTTTCATACACTGCTCTGTGAATTTACCTTCCTTACATACAACTGGACATAACAACTGGACAGCCTTTGAAAGGCTGAGGGACTTGGGTCTGGAGAAGAGAAGGCTGATGGGGGGGATCTGATCAACAGCTATAAATACTTAAAGGGTGAGTCTTGACAGGATGAAGCCAGTCTTTTTTCAGTGGTGCCCAGTGTCAGAACCAGAGGAAATGGGCGCAAACACGAACGTAAGAAGTTCCATCTAAACATGAGGAGGAACTTCTTCACTTTGAGGGTGGCAGAGCCCTGGAAGAGGCTGCCCAGAGAGGTGGTGGAGTCTCCATCTCTGGAGACATTCAAAACCCACCTGGACAAGTTCCTGTGCAACCTGCTCTGGGTGGGCCTGCTTTGGCAGGGGGGTTGGACTAGATGATCTCCAGAGGTCCTTTCCAATCCTGTATCATTCTGTGATTCTGTGACACTCCAGTACAATAGTGTTATGTCTTGCACCACAAATTTCTCTGCATTTTCCGTCACTTTTTATCTCAAAATCATCTAGTTTGTGTTAACCACCTTGTTCCCCTCTCTGTTTAGAGTATCTCTGAAACTGGAGTCATCAGCAAGTTTTATTAGCATATTTCTTACATTACGTGTCGTGGTCATTAATGAGAATACCCGGCAAGATTGCTAAGACCTAACACTGAAGAGCTTCATGAGTAATTCCCTTTAGTCAAAGAATTTCCTTTTCACATACTGTGTTTCCTTTCATAAAAATCTACGCTTCGTGTACTTTTCAGATCTTGCACCAATTCCCACCTTTTCCTGTAAAGTGTCATTTTCCATGTGGCCCTGTGTGACATACTTTACTGAAGTCCAGATCAATTGGATTCACTTTGTTCTCCTCTAGGAAATCTCTAGCAAAGAAGCCATCTGAAATGAATAGCTGTCTCTGGCAAATCCCGAAGTTGCACTCTATCCCAGTTCCAGTATACACTGATGTCTTTAATTATGCTCTCCTTCTACTGCTGTTTTAAAGCCTTGTGTGCTATTAAAAATGGTTAATGGCAACTGATTTTACCTGCTGCTTTAAAGCAAGTTATTTCTAATCTTTGCCTATAAATGCATCTTGGTGTCCAGGATGCAGCTGACACTTCTCTGGAGCAGAGTTTGCAGGATGGTCAGAGAGCAGGTCCCCTGCCTCGCTGGACCCTGTCCACCGTGAGGAGAACTAGCCATTAATATGAGAAAAAAACAGAGTTAATTTATGCATTCTTTCCTTAAATTATTGTTCTTTACATGGAGTTGCTGTTGAGTGGATAGGAAAAAGGGAAATTTATTGTTGAGCTTTTGCTCCTGCTTGGGAATACAAGTCTGGGCTCGTGTGTAAATCTGTATTCACACAGCCTCAGCCACGTGCACACAGGTTTGCATGAAACGACGAAAGAAATGGGTAGTTTATCCAATCTGCAAAATACTGGCCAAAAGAGAGGAGGGAGGATAATATAGGCAAAGATCAGAGTCTATATCAACTTGTTAGAAATGAGAATCTGGCGGGTGGAAACCTGAATGCAACAGAAGGGAAATGGGAACCTCCAGGGAGTGTGTGGCAAGAGGAGGAAAATGTAGAGCTCCAACAGAAAGGTGTGGGCTCGGTCTGGGAAGGTAAACAAGGAGAAGAGAAGAGAGAAATGTAGCTCTTTACTAAGAGAAGAAAATTCCTCCTAAAGAGTCTGGCATGGAAAGAGGTCTGGAACGGATGAGAATCTGGATCTCCAAGTGAAGGAATGTATGAGATGAGTCAAGAGGGAGAGAGAGATTTAAGGAAGAGGAAGTTTTACTTCTATATCACAGATGGGGAAGGAGATAGCAAAAGAAGTTCTTAATACCTTGGATAATTTCAGGTTGACAGGAAGAATTTGCTTTTGGTTTACAAAAGGGATCTAAATGTAAAGTGGTTTTTCACTCTGTCCATAGAAAGATCTTTCTTTATTCTTTTATGCCAGAAATTTCTATAAAAAGAAGTGAGTGACTGGTCCAACAAGTGATGGGGGTCCTGAACACCAGTACAGCTGGGGGGATGTCTCCTTCACCTTACACAGATGTTGATGTGACCTGCTAGTAATTTCAGAGGAGGCAGATTCAAGGACCCAGCACCTCGACTGACTTGGCTCTCAAAGCATATGTGTGACCATCTTCTGCGTGTTACCATCTTCTGGCCACCACCAGCCAGGGAGCTAATTAAAGCCTTTGTACATAAATGCTTTTATGTAGGTGGAAGGGTAATGATTTTAGTGTAGACAGATCTCTAGAAATAACACGGAAAGGAAAGCGGGGTCTCTTGGCCATGTTACATTAATGGTTGGACTTGGTGATCATAGAATCATAGAATCATAGAATCATATAGGTTGGAAGAGACCCCTGGGATCATCAAGTCCAACCATCAGCCCTACTCTACAAGTTCTCCCCTACACTAGATCCCTCAACACCACATCTAATCTGCTCTTAAACACAGTCAGGGAGGGTGACTCCAAAAGATCTTAAAGATTCCTTCCAACCTAGATGATTCTATGATTCTATGTAACTTGGAAGTAATAGGGCAGCTGCCCCAGAGAAGGCCAAGGCCAAACACACCATGGGTGCTTTGGCTGGTCATGGCTACATGACAAAGCTCAAAATTGCATGTGTTGCATTGAGACTGCTCTCCGTGAATGTACCATGAGCGGGAAAATAAGTGAAAGGAGACCAAGGAACAACATGTTGTGCAGTACCAACTCAGCACTTCTACAGGGGAAACTGAGGGCTTGTTTTGAGGCTTAGCCTGCGGGTCAGAGCAAGGCAACCATGCTTTTCCTCTCCATTGCCTACCAGAGGGCTGCTGGAACCGCATTGCAGAGCTGCACCTCAGGAGAAGCCCAGTGGAGTCTTCAGCTGAGGGCTGAGTTTGGCAGGTCTCCTTAGAAAAGCCCACAGCAAAGGGATGGGTTGATGTTACCTGTACCTGCCTTCCCCTTGTCCATCTCCTTTAACCCTCCCTTAATCTGTGTGTAACCTCCCTGGGAACCTGATGTGGGGAAGCACCAGGGTAAGAGCAGCTGTGCTTCTCACCTGGTGGTGAGTTAGGTGGGAGGGTGATGGTGCTTTCACACCAGGGTGATGGTGAAAATAGGCTTTTCTGCTCAGTCTCCTCCAAACTTCTGTTATAAAGACATGGAGAGGGCAGTTGAGCCAGACCTTAGGACATGGGAAACTCTGAGTCAAATTCAGCCTCCTCCCTGGGGACAGATGTTCCCCTTGACCTTGGGCAGGATGCTTTGTCCCACTCCGTGCCTCAGTTTCCCCCAAGTGAAATGAGACGACCATCTTGTCTCCCAGCACTTTTGCCCAGCAGGGACTGTGTGAGGGCACAAGTGTCTCAATAAATGGATAATACTACGTTTTTTTTCCCCAATATTTTAATTCAGAAAGTTGTTCCACTTCTCTTCTAGCTGGTCAAACTTGTGAAGTTAGCCATGGCAGCGTAAACAGCCACTGACATGGAAATTTCTAGGCAAAATAGGACACATAAACTATTCTTCTTTTTCCTTTAAAAATTAATATCTTAAATGGACAAGGTTGTCTGCAGGTGGCAGACCTCTTGGGTGAAGCTGGAGCTGTGGCTCTGGAGTTCAGCAGGCAGAGAGGTGGCCTTCAGCACATCTGAGCTGCCCAGATGTTCGTTCTGGCTGTGCCTTGTGTGTTCAAGTAGAAGCATTGGAGTGGTCTCAGGCTGGGAGAGCCTGAAGATGCATCCCAGTGAGGAGCACTGTGTCCTCCACCCAACCATGGGGAGGGAGCTTGGCTGCCCCGTCCTCCCTCACCTCCTTTGCAGGAGCAAAAAAAGCAGGGATTTAGGAAAAACTGGGATGAAAAGCCTCTCCCTTGGTGGGGTTCTGCAGCATTAGACTGAATGACTGATGTGTGTCCCCGTCTGTGGCGCGTTTGTGGGGCTGAAGCAAGTTCCCTGGGGTGTGTCCATTTTGTTCCAAACAGCTCATAAATCTAGTGATGGCTAACAAAGGGTATTCTGTTAAATGTAAATATTATCTGAAATATAATCTCTATAAATGTGGCTCATTTAGCCATTAACTTTATAGATTGTTGAAGTAATTAACAGTGCATAAAGAGGACTTCCTCCAATGCAAGTGTGATCTTTGGCTGAACGGGCCTTTGCAGTGATCTCTAAGACAGTGTCACACGAGACTGGAATTTCATCTTGCCTTTATTTCCTTATTTTAGTATTTTAAAGTGTTTCCAAAATGGATATTTTTTTCATGTGCTGACCTTTAGAAGTTCAACTTGTTTGCTTTTGTGGGTCAGTATAAATCATACTGAAATTGATGAATTAGAGGTAAATTATTTAAATACTCAGATATACGAACAGCACGTGTCTTACACACAAAGGCCTTCAGGTTATCTATGGTTGGACAGAATCAGGGTATGTTTTGAGGTGATTTCCACTTCATTTGGGTTTTTCCCCTGTCTTCAAACACACCTTTTTCCTTTGGTTCTCTGCGTACCCACTCGGTAGCTAAAAGCAGTTGTAGCCCCGCAGCAGAAATGGAGATCTCCATTTATTCTTGCTGTCTAGAAGTTATATTGTCCCAGTGGGAAATGGGCCAAAGACCAGAACATCCTCTCCTGTGCCACTGCTGCCGTTTGAGCTCTCTCCTTCACCTGTAGGTTCTCCTACCACTTGTATTTACCCAGACCTTTCCCAGTTTCGTAACTGGCTGCAGATGGAAACTCCTCTTCTTGGACATTTTGGTCCTTCTATTGTCAAGAAAAAGAAAAAAAATGTTTTCTTTCAGAGTGTGGGAAAGATGACAGCTACAGAAAAAGCAAACAACACAATGCAACCACTTCACTGGGCACGTCCTTGCTCTCCAAGATGCTCCAAACAGGCCACAGGCCCAAGAGTTTGGCAGAGCCAGAGACTTGATTCTATTTCCTTCCTGTTGATGGAGGAATAAGGACAAAGAACAAAGTTAGACTCATGTTTCTCCTCTTCAAAACAACATGAACTCCACAAAAGACAGAGCAGGCTCTACCTGTGGATTTTAAATGGCCGCAACTGGATGTTCTCGCAGTGCAGGTGCTGCTGCTCTTGTCTCCATCCAAGAAGCACACATGCCAACCTGTGAGTCAAGGAGTTGTGTGGGTAAATACACATATCAGAGATGTCACTTGATTTTTTCATAATCCCGGAATTGTCAGAGTTGGAAGGGGCCTCTAGAGCTCACCCAGTCCAACTCCCCTGCTAAAGCAGGATTGCCCAGAGCACATCACTCAGGGCTGCATCCAGGCAGGGCTTGAAGGTCTCCAGAGAAGGGGACTCCACACCCTCTCTGGGCAGCCTCTGCCAGGGCTCTGCCACCCTCAATGGAAAGCTTTTCCTCATATTCTAATGGAACTTCCTGTGTTCCAGCTTGTGCCCATTGCCCCTCGTCCTGTCACTGGGAACCACTGAAAAGAGCCCAGCTTCCATTTTCCAGCTGGAAGTTTCCAAAAAGAGTAAGAACCCCATCTCCCTCTGCCATTAAGGGTGGAATGTCCGTCAGGACGAGCTCTTTCCATCCGCTCCATTTCGATTCCTTTTGCAAAGAGTTCTTCAGAAACACATCAGATTGTCAGAGAAACTGTTCTCCTCCTTAACCTTATGCAAATAAATTTGCATCCTTTGGTTCACGAGATGCCCTTCCAGTGTCAACATCTGGTTTGGAAAAGATGGGTTTAATAGGTAGCTGCAGCTCGGAGTCTTTGCTGTCATAGTATCCTTGCCCTTAAAGAAATTAAGGGGTAATACCCATTTGGCATTTATTACAACGACTCTTCCTTCCTCGCCTGAATGAAATGATACCTTATTTCTCTCATTAGAGTAAAATATAACCCTTTTAATGCGTTGGTGTATCGTTGCATAAATTATGAGGACTTCTCTCTGTTTATATGGAATGCAGACTTTTCAAAACTGGAGCATGGAGTCGTGGGGCTGTGGAAATAAAAAGCAGATGTCTTTCTCCCCCTCTCTCAGGAGGTTAAAGCTTATCAGGTTATTTTAACTCTTGAGGTCCTGCAATGGGCAGCATCTATTGAACAGAGGGAACTGGCACTCTCAGGTGTGAGGTGGGGCATCCAGATAGTCCTGGTTGGCTCTCAGGATTTGCCATGAGGCAAAACTGAATGCAATAAATATGGAAGGGAAGTTTTGGCATTGTTGGGTTTTCTTCTGTGTAAATGAAAGGTAAAGGTGGCCTCTAAATCCCTATCTGGCTGTCTCATTGTCCCTTCTGAAGCACCCAAGGCAGATGTTTTTGTGGAGTTGCCTGCCTCACTTGTTTATCAATGTGAAGTATATTTCCCTCTCTGCATCCATCACTGTGTGGTTTTTGTGTTTCAACCACCACATCTGAGCAAGTAGGAGGAGTCTCCCCATGTGAGACCTGAAGCGCTTGGGCTACCACAGGGGGATAAACATGGGAAGAAAGATAAAAATTGAAGGAATCTTTATCTTACCCATAACCTCTGTGCAGAATAGCAGGTGACACAAAGCCATCTTTGCCACGTTTGGGGATGTCCTGGGCTGGGAGAATCCTGAAGTGTTCCTGTAGATACCATTTCCAGATGACTGGAGACACTGGAAATCCACCTACAGCTTCAGCCCTCAACAAGGATGTACCAGCTGGGAAGGGTAGTGATTTCACCACAAGAAAATGAACTTAGGGCATGGATATGCCTTCTCAAGGACTGTGGGCTGTGGGTGAAAGAAGAGCAGCATTTTAAAAAAATATCTGCAGAAAACAGATATTCATCATGAAATACTGATTTAAACAGATTTTGAGAGCCAGGCAGATGAGCCTAAAATGTGTGGCTGGCCTGTACTTTGCGGCCTTGCCACAGGGGGTTGTAGTGTTTGGAGGGAGAGTTATGACGCAGAACAAATGGGATAAAAACCTTGTTTAAGTGTGATTAAACGGGTCTAAAAGCTGCCCATTTTATGGGAAGGAGCTGCAGGCGTCATGCCAAGCCGTAGTATGGATCACCCCCTCATCGTATCTGTATGGGCTCATTCAGAAGAATCCATTTAAAAGTCATCCAAACAATTAATGGATGTTCTCCTCCCTGGCCCCAAGTCCATGAAGGGAAGATACACCCAACAAGGTCATAAAACGGTACCAGGATCTTCTGCTTTTAAAGACAGCAGTATAGATGTTCAAAATTGTCATCCACTGACATCACCCCAGTAACCATTAGCACTGGTGGAGTGGTCATTGCCTTGACATCTCCATATGGAGTAGTATTTGCTGGCAGCCAACTTGAGCGAGAAGAGATCCCTGAGACAGGACATTCATGCAAGACAAGTCACGTTGCAGATGGATCAGATACCCTTGCAATGAAAATGCTCCTTCAACCAACAAGTTTCTTCTCTGATGGTTTATTCCAGGGAATTGAGCTGGTCAGAAGTGTTCCCATGGAACATCACTCCTTGAGCCTGGCTTATTTTGCTGGAACTGGGTTGAGCATAGTTGACTTTCCCCATGCCCGAGGAAGAGAACTTGAGGAAACCCACCTGTACTCCTGTCAGATCTCTTCCAGGACAGGAGAAACATGGTGCGTACAAGTCTCCGGGTCCCAAGCGGATGCACCTGGTGGATTTGCCCCGAGGCCGGGGGTATTGGGAGCTCTGCAGCTGCCCAGTAAAGCTGACAGGCTTTGACATGCGTTTCACTGAGAGGCTGCGGCAGGGTCTGGGGAGCTTCTGGCTTCCTGGAAATTGCTCTCTTCTCAAAAAAACTGAAAAAAGTTCCTGTCCAATTTGGATCAACCCCAAATTTTTTGACATATATATATATGTGTGTGTGTATATATATATATATTTAAAACCCTACATTTTCAAGGCACTGGAAACAGTGCTTTTCAGCCAGCTCTACTTGATAGTTTTATAGGGCTTTGCCATAATAAAAGCGAAGTGAGACGAAACAGAAAAGCCCTGCTTAGTAACAACAGGGGGTGGGGGAGTGGGAAGGGAGGCCTTAACCAGAGACAGGCTTGCTGGGCGACTGTTCTGCCAGCAGAGGACAAAACACGTGTGCCAGAAGCATGATCGAAGTCACGTGTGTAAAGAAAGGGTTTTGCCTCCCACTGCCCAGAGATCTGGAATAAATCAAGGTGCCTCTGTGGAAAGTGGGGTGCTCTGTCCTGAAGGGTCACTGGTCTCTTTGGCCAGGCAAACCCCAGATTGTTTCTCAGGCGTATCCAAACAGATGCTTTTAGCCTCTCGTGGCTGCCTTCCCACATATGGAGCTCTGCTTTGTCACCAGACCTTGCCAAAGATCCAGTCTTCCTTTTGACAACAAAGAGCTGTTTTTATTTACTACTAAAGCTGGTCTGGCCTCGGTTCTCAGTTTTGTAAATTATTCATCTCGTGTCAGTAGTAGTGCAGCTCCTCTCACATGGTAATAAGTTTCTCTCCAGCAAACTATCAAGTCCAGGTTTTTTTTGGGGGGAGAGGGGGGAGGGTGAGAGTTGAAGGGTAGTAAGGCTGAAGGGACTTAATAGCTCATTGTCTTCATTAATATTACCCAGCCAGGTGACCATCTCCCCTTTAGGTAGTGTCTCATCCGCCTCTTGCCCTGATGAGCAGCCATGTCCTGTCCTGTTTCTGCATGGGTGACTGAGTGATTAGCAGTTAGAGCCAGGATCTCTCCTAACATGCTTTTGCCTTCTTGCTTCCTAACTCACTTCTTGCCTCTAGAGATCACAGAATCACAGAATAGTTATGATTGGAAAGGAGCTCTGAGGTCACCAAGTCCAACCATACGCAAAACCACAACCCACTCTCTACAATCTCGGCCACTAGAACATGCCCTGAAGTGCCACATCTACACGTTTCTTAAATACTTCCAGGGATGGTGACTCAACCACCTCCCTGGACAGGCTGTTCCAGTGCCTGACCACTCTTTCAATAAAATAATTCTTCCAAATATGCAGTCTAAACCTCCCCTGCTCCAGCTTCAGACCATTTCCTCTGGTCCTGTCATTATTCACTTGGGAGAAGAGGCCAACACCAACTTCTCTACAACCTCCTTTCAGGTAGTGGTAGAGGGCAATGAGGTCTCCCCTCAGCCTCCTCTTCTCCAAACTAAACATGCCCAGTTCCCTCATCCTCTTCTCATAGGACTTGCTTTCTAGACCCCTCACCAGCTTGGTGACTCTCCTCTGCACATGCTCCAAGCACTTCAGTGTCCTCCTTGTAGTGAGAGGCCCAGAACTGAACACAGCACTTGAGGTGACACCTCACCAGTGCTGAGTACAGTGGCACAATCACTTGTTCACAATCACCTGCTGGCCACGCTATTCCTGACACAGGCCAGGATGATGTTGGTCTTCTTGGCCGCCTGGGCACACTGCTGGCTTAGGATGTACCTGTCTGAATCACACAATTATAGACAAATTGGTTGAAGGCACCTCTTAGTTGGGTCAGGACTATCTTCAAAACCAGATCAGATCAGCCATGGTTTGAAAATAACCACGGATGCAGATGCAGCATTATTCCATAGCTGCAGTATCTTGTTAGGTAAGAAGTTTTTGTAGTGTTCAAACTCAGCTTCCCATATTGCAATTTGTGTTGCACCTTTCCTTAACTTTTTCTTCTCACCTAGAAGTGTTTGGCTCCTCTACCTTTGTTATTGACCATCATGTAGTTGTAGGTGGCTGTTAGATTGCCCTTAGGCCTCCTCCTCACCAGGCTGTACAAGCCCAGCTCCTTTACCATGTCTTTTCTCCCAGCTGGCAACCAACTGCTGAATCATTGATTGCTACGCTCGGGGTCCAGCTGTCCAGCCCATTTTCAACCCATACAATGATCTACTTGTCCAGTCCATACTTCCTTAGCTTACAAAAGAGACTACCGTGGGAAATAATGTCAAAATGCCTTACTAAAAGCAAGCAATATTAATTACAGTATTACTCTCACCTTGTCTATGGAAGCAGTCATTTCATCACATAGGTCACATCACATCAGATTGGTCGAGCATGAGCTGCCCTAGGTACATCTGTGCCAACTATTCCCTGTTTACCTTCTAGTTCTTCCCATGTGTGGAAACAGACCCCAGCAGATGTGTTCCACAGTCCTTCCAGAGGTGGAGAGAACCCAGCTGCCCGAAATCCTTCTTTTACCTTTCTGACATCAGCCTTTTTGTGGTCATTAAGGACCTGACCATGTCACTGTTCATCAAATCATGGTGGTTTTGTTGTCTGGGTTTTAATCCTGGTCAGGCTGGATGGTGCTTTGAGCAACCTGCTCTATTGGGAGAGGTGTCCCTGCCCATGGCAGGGGGGTTGGAACTCCATGATCTTTAAGGTCCCTTCCAACTCGAACCATTCTATGACTCTGTGATGTGCTCTGCTCAGTATCTGAGATCCGGCAGATCAGTCTTGTATCCTGTGAATCTTTGCACAACTTAAGAGTCTGTGTAAGGTCCTTTCAAAAATACAGCTCCCCAACTGTGTATGCGTATCACATTCACCAAAAACGTTGTGAAATTGCTTTCTCTAAGACTGAAGTCCAAGGGAGGATGAATTCTCTACGCAGCTTTGATATGCTTGTACCTCCTCCGATTTTCATGGCTATTCTGGGTAGTAAATCCCTTCTCCCCAGCCATGTGAACAGTTTACTAAACATCTGTCAGTAGCACCCGTGCCCATTTTGCTAATCTGGAATGCCAACAGGCCTCCAAACCCTAAAAAATGCATGACGATCTGTACCTCCACACCAAAAATACAACACAATTCGACTCAAAAAATTGCCAAGTGTCTGTGCTTTGTCAGTGTAAACTTTATTTGCAAGGCAATCTTTAGACATAGGAAGAAACCTGTTTCCGGAAGGAAAACCATTAGCAATGGGTGCAGTTGTGATGGGTGGGAGATGGGGTTGTGGCTGAAATTGGGCCTGGGAGGTCAGATGGTTATCGGAACCAGCTGAGCTTGAAAAACCAAGTGAGAGAACTCCAGCAAATAGGTCTGTGGCATTTAGGCACTGTATTAAATAGGATTTGTGGTACTTGCTGCTTCAAGCTGTGCCAAGAATAGCTTGAGTAGCCTTTCTTGTTGAAAATTGGCACATCTGGTCCCAGTCTTAGTTGGAATCAGTGGGGCACGAAAAAATATGCTGTGTTGCCTAGTATTTGTTTTGAAACCTTTACTGGAGGACTCAACCCAGGCTGGACATTCATAGTGTTATGTGATCTTTCTTTTCTTTCTCAAGCTCTGCACTCAGCAACAGACCAGCTCACGTGTCAGAGAACACTGGTCATCAGGCAAAAATGGGCTTTACTCCTGTGTAGAATCATAGAATCATTCAGGTTTGAAAAGACCCTTGGGATCATCAAGTCCAACCATCAGCCCTATTCTTTAAAGTTGTCCCCTACACCAGATCCCCCAACACCACATCTAATCTACTCTTAAACACAGTCAGGGATGGGGACTCCACCACTTCCCTGGGCAGCCCATTCCAGCGACTGACCACTCTTGCTGGGAAGAAATTTTTCCTAATGATCAGCCTAAACCTACCTTATTGCAGCTTGCAGCCATTCCCTCTCGTTCTATCACTAATTACCTGTGAGAAGAGACCAGCCCCAATCTCTCTACAATGTCCTTTCAAGCAGTTGTAGAGAGTGATGAGGTCTCCCCTCAGCCTCCTCTTCCTCCAACTAAACAGTTCCAGCTCCCTCAATCGTTCCTCATAAGATTTATTCTCCAGGCCCTTCACCAGCTCCGTTGCCCTCCTCTGCACTTGCTCCAGCCCCTCCAGAGTTCTCTTGTGCTGAGGTGCCCAGAACTGGACACAATACTCAAGGGGTGCTGAGTACAGGGGGAAAGTTCTGTGCTCTGTTGCCCCAGAGTCCCTGGGTCACCAAGCTCTCTCCAGCACCATGTTTCTAATGGTAACACAACAACCTTGCACAGAAGAAGAGTTAATTTAGCCAGCCTACAGAAAGAGAAATGGAGGAAAACTGAATTCTCTAGATGGGGCAGGTTGATGACAGGGGTCGCTACTGGCCCTTTTGGGTCCTTATTCCCAGGCCAGCTTCCGGGATTCTGGCTCATAGTGCCCACTGCGATGGGAGGGAGGGCAGAAATGAAAGAAGTGGGTGGATTTAATTCAGAATTTAAAAGAAGATTTTGCTGCTGGGTTTGCAGGTGGTGGCAGCAGTTGACAGAAATGAGCTCATTTTCCCCCTGAACATTTCTCTCATCCTTAATAAAAAAAATTTAGAACAAATTTCTCCTGGAAGAAATACGGAGTTTTCTACCTCTCTTTCCTCCTCCCTCCCCCCCTTTTCTACCGGAATTAGGTAACAGAGCAAAAGAGAGTATATTCTAGAAATAATACCTGGATTGCCTTTTCCAAATATCTCAGTGATGGCCTATTTTAAACAACTCTCCTTTAGGCCCAGAACTGAGATAATCTGTGTGCATCTTAGCCCAGCTCATCCCTTTCCAATAGAACTGCACTTGAGGTTGGCTATTTTTCATTCTCCAAGTCCCTGTCATCAATTCTTTTGATTTATCTTGTCTGTGGCACAGAATTTTTACATGGAAATCTCTTTGTTGGGTAGGTAAGAGGGACAGTAAGACCGTGTTGAACCTCAGGGTGGTTTCCAGCCCTGAGCTAACACAAGACCATAGGCTGAGCACACGGTGTCAAGTGAACCCTGCACGCTCTTGAACACTTTCTGATTTTTCAATCCAGTCCTGTTCAACCAGACATCCTTGGAGTTCAGAGAAAGGACTCCAGGACCTGCTTCCACGCGTTTCGGCATGACATTTATTTCCCCTGGCTTTGCCCAAACAATAAAAAGGCAAAGAGAAATTTAGCTGCAAGATACATTCCTGTCCTGATGCTGTCTTTCATCTCAGTTTGCTTTTAGGTTCTGCGTGCTTGAATTAAGCAGCTGCACTATCAGCAAGAAAGAACCACTGCCTTCTCCTTTTGGCTTTTTTTAGGAAGAATACAACAATGGGTATTTTTCCCAGAGGTAGCTCTCCTTGCATGATTCATGCTCTTCAGCAACACCTCTTCCTCCTGCATTCTCAGTTTTCTACTGTGTTTCTGGTGGGATGATTTGTGCTGATCTGAGCTCAGCAGGCTTTACAGGTCCCCTGGTTACGGCCTAATAATTAGGCTGAAGTTATTAAAGGAAAAAACAAAACAAAAAGAAACCCTGTCATGATATTTCTTAAAATAATATGAATTGCCCATTCAGCTGTTCACACACTGCAAAGCAGAACCCAGATCCCTTCTCAAGCTGAAATCCTTCCTGAAGCCTAGATCCCGCTGAGGGTTTAGGTCTGGATTCTCATTTATATGGAGGTCTCTTGAGCCAGCAAGCACAGGATGTAAATTATTTTTACTCTCGCTTTCACTTGAGAATTAGGCCTTTAGAGTCAACTTGAGTTACCTTGTGCTGGCTGCATCAGTCACAGATGACCACCTGTGTTTCTTGGTTAAACGTTACTGTATTTAGGTTTTTGGCAGGCAAACTTCTTTGGCTGTGTGTTTTCACAGCCCTGGCCACTAGGTGCTACTGCAACACAAATACAGTGATGGTTAAATGGACTCAGCCAGATCGTGGCCCTTCCCCAGCATGGAAGGGTCTTTCTGCACCCCTGGCTTCTCTTGCTACTGTGACCCTCATGCCAAAGCTGCTGCTGAGCTGGCATGATGAGCCTTGAGTAAAGGGACAGAACCATGGCTGGTACAGACCTATAGGACACTGGGTGAGGTTAAAACAACCTCTTCCATGAGCTGCACCCCAACCCATAAGAGAAGGGTATAGAGGATGGACTCCATGGTGCGCAAGCACCTCAGGGTGGAGTATGAGAGAGCACTGTGCAAAGGAATAAGGCTTTTGGTCACCAACTGTTGGTGGAAGACCTGTTACTGAAGGCAAGTTGTGAAGTACTGATGCATTCCTTTCTGATGATTCATTTGTAGATCTGGATTGTAGAGTTCAGGACTAAAAAGGACTCTTGGATGTTCTAGGCTGGCAGCAGGGTGGGTTTAGGCTGGAGATTAGGAAAAAGTTTTTCACAGAGAGAGGGGTCAGTCAGTGGAATCAGCTGCCCAGGGAGGTGGTGGAGTCACCATCCCTGGCTGTGTTTAAGAGTAGATTGGATGTGGTGTTGAGGGATATGGTGTAGGAGAGAACTTGTAGAGTAGGGCTGATGGTTGGACTTGATGATCCCAAGGGTCTCTTCCAACCTAAATGATTCTATGATTCTATGATTCTCAATCTAGTAGGTATTAGATATCACTGGTTAACCTGGTATGGAGACCAGCTGATTGAGTCTTAGCGCAAGGATCTCTTCCAGAGAAGCATCTTCTCAACCTCAAGACATCAGGAGAGGAACATCACCAATTTTCCATGGTTATTCACACTCCACGTCTAACGCAGCTTGTGCCTTCCATCTTGTTTGAATTTGTCTGCCTTGGAATATGGAAGAAGTTCTCCTAGAATGCCTACAACCAGGAATCAAACAGGGAACAAAACTGTATGTGATAGATCTGCCCTGTATTTTTCTGCTGCAATTTCTTTCTGGTTTATATTTTGGCTTTCTGCTCCCTCCCCGCCCCTCCCTCCGCCCCCCTGAAGAAAAGGATTTCTTAATAAAATGGAATTTTTAATTAAAGCAACAAAACAAAACTTGTCCTTACTAAAAACCTCAAAGTTGAAAAATCTGCTTTTAGGAAAATCCTGTTTCTTAGACTGACTTCATTTGATATCTTATATCCTCAGCGTGATGCTGTCTTTCATGAGACTTAATTTGTGTAATAGAAGCCAGGGGTAAAGGCAGCAAATGCTCCCTTTGCCCTGTTACTGGCTGGAGTTTATCTGGGCTGGCTTCGGCACCTCCGAGGAGGCAGCAGAGGGACAGTGTGTACAGCTCTGCCTTAGAACAAATACATGAAACGGAGACAGAGACTCCCCATTCTCACGGGCTCCTATTTGTGCCTCTGAGTGCTTCGCTCTCTGCAAGGCAGCCTCGGGACCCACAGGTCTCACCGGTTCCTGCCCCTGCTCGGTCCCTGGCGCTTCTCAGGTTCACGCCGTGGCAGTCTGGGGCTCTGTACACTGAAATCTTTGTGTGGGGCTGGGTTTGGGTTTTTTTTATATATATTGTCTTTTTTTCACGGCGAATGGGCCATCTGCCAAGAAGGCCAGGGCAGAGCCCTCTGTATTTCTGTAGTTCTGAATAATTCTGCTGCTGTCTTCTGGAAAATAAGCAGGAATGCTGAGATTTTTGTTGGTGTCCTCTAATGCTCTGATAGCTTTATTCTTAGCTTCTGGGTGAAAAGCCCCAATCTTTATCTACCCAGCTTGTAAATTTTGATTACTCTTGACATGTTCTACTGTTTTATGCTGTCTTAATTACTCCCCTGCCTCGTATCTGGTTGGAGCAGGAATTCAGAGCAGATTCAGTTTATCATGCATGTAATGCAACTTGCAGAAAAGCATTTCACTGGAGAGCTTCGACATTGTTCGCTTGTGTTTGGTTCTCACTTTCCTGCTAAACTTCCCTTTTCTCCTTAGTTGAGTACAAGA
The DNA here is from genome assembly GCA_013400555.1 of Jacana jacana. Classification (NCBI taxonomy): domain Eukaryota; kingdom Metazoa; phylum Chordata; class Aves; order Charadriiformes; family Jacanidae; genus Jacana; species Jacana jacana. Next base: position 238,893 of record VZTM01033751.1, on the reverse strand, counting down.
TGCTGACTAGAGCAGGCATTTATCAAAAATCTTAGTATTTATTATTATTTTTTCTCTACTATTACTATTATCCATTTTTCATCTACTGCGTAAGAAGTTTGACCGGATCGTGTTGAGTAGAAGGGGTATTTTTTTTCTCCCTTTACATGTCTTTCAAGGACTTTCTGAATTCCTGGGTCACTGGACAACCGTTGGTGCTGGGAATCACTCAAGGACAGAAATATCCATCTTTTGTAGGCATATGTCTAAAGCTGCTGCTCAGTAGCGTGTGTTCACTAAGGAACAAACCCTCCATCCAACCAGTAAATACCTGAGATGCTGGTGTGTTTGCTTCTTTGTCAAACGCTGAATCTCAAACCTTACCCCAAGCTGAAGACCTTTAAAACAGCTCCCAAGTCCTGGCATTTTCCTCCTGGTGGGGTAGAACTATCGAGGCAGCTCAAAGAACTGTCTTTGGAAGCTCTTTTAATGGAGGTTGAGGGAGGAGCAGGATAATCTTTGGCAATGCAAAAGGTGCAAAGACCTTTGCAATGCAGAGATGATCTTTGGCAATGCAAGATAAAGCAGTAGTATTGCACAATTTTAATGCTGTGTCTCACAGAAACCATGTGGAATGATTTGTAACGCTTGGAGAGGAGAAATGTGCCCTGTCAGCATTTACAACCTTGAGACAGAGGGTTTGGCCAACACCAAAAATTTTAGATTTACATTTGGATTGAGAGTAATTTGCCTTCAAATATTGCATGTTTTCCTTGTACTTAAATTGCACTTCTTTTTGAAGCCACTGAAGCAGACCAGTTCAGTCTTGCTGCACCAGTAAAAACTCTGCTTGGACATTTTGCTACCCACAGCAAATGCCCTGTTTGCTGGCCAGTGTCACCTTGGAACCACACAGAGAGAGTCTCTGCTAAGTATCTCACTGATGTTGCTTTTGTTGCTTGAATCCCAATGGCATCCTGGCTTGGATAAGAAATAGTGTGACCAGCAGAAGTAGGGAGGTGATTGTCCCCCTGTGCTCAGCACTGGTGAGGCCACCCCTTGAGTATTGTGTCCAGTTCTGGGCACCTCAGCACAAGAGAGATCTCGAGAGGCTGGAGTGAGTGAGTGAGTGAGTGAGTGAGTGAGTGAGGAGGGCAATGAAGCTGGTGAAGGACCTGGGGCATAAATCTTATGAGGAACGATTGAGGGAGCTGGGACTGTTTAGTTGGAGGCAGAGGAGGCTGAGGGGAGACCTCATCACTCTCTACAAGTACTTGAAAGGGCATTGTAGAGAGGTTGGTGCTGGTCTCTCCTCACAGGTCATTAGCGATAGAACAAGAAGATATGGCTGCAAGCTGCAGCAGGGGAGGGTTAGGCTGGACATTAGGAAAGAATTCTTCCCAGAAAGAGTGGTCAGTCCCTGGAATGGGCTGCCCAGGGAGGTGGTGGAGTCACCATCCCTGACTGTGTTTTAAGAGCTGTTGAGATGTGGTGTTGAGGGATCTGGTGTAGGGGAGGACTTGTAGAGTGGGGCTGATGGGTGGACTCGATGGTCCCAAGGGTCTCTTCCAACCAAAATGATTCTATGTTTCTAATGCTACTTTGGGAGGAAAGAGTTTAAAAGCACCATTTCATTGGTGCGTGTTCAGGCTTGGATATTTGAAAAAGAGCAAGACTTAAACCACATTTTCAGACTGCTTGGTGTATTGCAGTAGACTAGCTGGTGAGTATGTGTGTCACCATCTTCTCTGAGATGGGATATCTGCCATGAATCTCATAGTGACAAACCTTACAAGATATTTTTCTTCAACTCGAGTGATGGATCATGCTTTTAGACTATGGCTGCAGGGCTCAGTGCAGTGGCAACATGACATTTTTCATGGTCATAAAGTGGTTACAATAGATCTGAAGTGCTGCAAACCGCAAATACTTAGGAACAAATTTTATCTGCTCCTCAAAGTTTCATGTAGATTGCTACATCTTCCCTTTAAACAATTGTTATTGTGGGTTTTTTTTGTGCAAATATTTGCTTACTAGCTGAGCCTGGAGGTTACAAGTCCAGAGTATTCCCTGGGCAGAAAAATGGTCTTCATTGGTGGTTGACAGTTGGACCCATTAGGTCCTCCAAATGGGTTTTTCCTGTGGGAATGTTGATCTTCAACAACTCCTTCTTTAGATGATCGTGTTCTTTCCATCTCCTTTTCTTTTCTCAGAGCACCCCATTTTGCTCTGGCAGTTTGCAAGTACCCCTTCAGACTCCTGCTGTAGGCCAAATTAGCCCCTCACATCATTGACTTCTTCCTCAGTGCATGCTTGCAGCTTAAGAGACCTTCTGTCATGAAGATGGCCAAGATGATGCCCTGTGGGTCTTACATGCCTTGTAATTCTTCCTTTCCTGTTTTGAGAATGACCATGTTAGGCTGTTGGTATCCTGCATGGCTGACACACGGGGATGCCTGAGGTAGTCCTGTGTGGGCAATGTTGTGTGAGGTACAAGCATTATGGGGCACCCCACCAGGAGATGCCAAACCCAAGCAAATACATCAACAGTAATTGTATTTCTTGCCATGGCAGGCATGGACTAAACAGAGACCTCTCTAGAGCATACTTATTGAGATAACTGTTTAAAGATAGATTTAGCAACAGGTACTGAATTGCCTTACTGAGACAGTGATCTTATTTTGATAGAATTTAACTAGTCCAGGACCGCATTGCCCACCTGAACTCCACTGCTTCCAGAGGTAACCTGCATCCAGGAGCACCCAGCACCTATTCCATACGTCTTGTGGAGAAGTTAATAAACATTCCTGGAACCACCAGAGCTGAGAAGAGTTGCAGAGAGTCAGCTGGGCCTCGGTGGGATGCTGGTGGTGTGGCCCAGAAATAGTAGGTATCATTTCCATTTTTAATTTGATCTGGATAATCCTTGATCCTTGTTGTCTCAGAAAACAGAGGGCTGAATGTATCCTGAAGGTGTGTGAAGGACCACACTGTGGAGTAGCCTCTATGACTGTTGGTACTTGTATTTGGCCTTTGGTATTTATCAGTATGAATAACAATGTCGACATGTATGCACCGCTTTTGCACCCGCCGCTTTGAGAGGGGGCAGGCTTGGCTTTGGTGACAATGCTCTCTTTTGTTTCCCTTGGTTCTTTCTTTTCTTCTCTGCATTGACATCTCGATTTTTGTCTCCTACTTTGTTATATTTCTGGCAACAGGTACCTCTCTGGACCTTTTAAGAGCCTCTAGAGCAGGACATAGTGAAAGAGCCCAAGCTGGAAAATGTCTTGGAAGATGTACGCAGTGGAGCACACAGGTGGAGCAATGGGCAAGGGCTAGTCTGCAGAAATAGGAGCCAGCTTTTGTCCTGAAGGCCAACCAGCTCTCTGCCTGCACTCGCTGCCTCTGCTGCTGACTGAGTAATTCCAGTTTCAAGTTGGGAAGGCTGATGTCAGTTGGCTTGCAGGAGCTGTGCTGGGTCTTGACTGCAGTTGCTCCCTGCCACCACTGAACCTATGAATGTTGGTGTAATGGCAGGTATAGACAACAAGCTGTGTACATTGCCTAAGAAGTTGCTTAGTGTCATAGAATGGTTTAGATTTGAAAGACCTAAAAGGTCATATAGTTCCCCCTCCCCTGCCATGGGCAGGGACACCTCCCACTAGAACTGGTTGCTCAAAGCCCCATCTGGCCTGGCCTTGAGCTTAGGCTTAATCCCCTCCCCTTCCTCAGATCCCTGAAATATGGAAATATATCATATTAAAAACTTCATTTGCCATGTCTGAATGTGCTTAGGTGCTCCCTTCTGCCCCTTAGGGCCAAACTAACAGAACAATTGTTCACACTCGTCAGGATGTGATAGTTTGAGATGGGGCCCAAATCTGTGATGTTTTAGCTCATGTTAAGAATCTGCCCGGTTCACTTGCATTCTCTCCTCAACTTTTGAGCTGAATCCTACTGGTGCCAACTGTACAGAGCTCCAAAAAAGTACTTTCAGCCTCTTCTTTTTCTGGCGGTGACCAAATCTGCTCCTCAGCTGGGAATGGAAGGACCCTGATAACTATGGCAAGCCCCAAACTACTTGGCCTTCTTGCAGTGACAGCAGTCAGACATGCCCATTCCTTCCTTCGTTGCTCAGTGTAGAAACATCCATTTACCAGAAAGGATTCAGGATGCTCAGGATTTAGCACGATTAGGTGCGCCCTGGCAGTGTTAAAATTCCTATATCCTCCTGCTTCAGTGAGGACGGCTCTGAAGTGACCTCATGGAAAACTCTCAGGAGTTTCTGTATGATTTCACATGGGTTTATCCCCATCATAGACAAAGAGGGCCAAAAACCTGCCTTGTAGCCAGCCGGCTCATGCCTTTTGTAAGTCCTCAACAGATGAATGAATCTAGTACTTGTGTAAGAGAAGGGATTATTTATTCTACCCTCACGTTTCAGAAATTTGGATCACGCACCGCATAATTTTGACGATGTCTTGTTCTCCATCCAAAGCTGCTTTCCAAGCATTCTGTATAGCTCCACATTACTCATCTGGGAGAAGCAAAGAAACCTGAGTAAGACTTTTACAAGGCAGGACAGAGTGATGAAAAACTATAATGTGACAACGTTGTATCAGCTCAATTTAAAATGATTCAGAGCTCCTTCCCTCCTTAGGAATTCACCGAGTAGCTTGGGCAGGCCACCACCACTACACAGCGATTTCTGAATACTAGCTGTGCGCCCAGGAGGCCTCTGGATGTTTCTAGCCAAATTTATGGTCATGGCCCTGAACCCCAAAGTGGTGAGCTGTCCATGCAAAGTGGCAAGAGTAGGAAGACCATCTATTTGGCTGGCATGTGGGATTTATCTAAGAGATCCTTGACATCCATTGACATGTGACCTGTGCATGAGGGCCACAGTGCAAAATGCAGTTTGTAACTGGATTAAACAAACAAACAAACAAAAAGACTTTTCTGCTGATTTAAGACCAAATTCTGTAATCTTCCCAAGCGTTTGCGTTGTACAAACCCATACACTAAGAAAAGTGAACAAGTTTGAAGACTTAGTCCTTGTGTAGGAGCAGAAAGAAACTTGGATGCATTTTAGGAGCTGGATGTTCTTAAGACTGCACCCAGCAAAATAGGCAGGAAACATCTTTGTTTTGTGCGTTTCAGTATTAGAAGAGAGTTTCCCAGTCACAGCAACTTTCTCTTCCAAGTTACAAATATTCCAGTTTTCACTCAATGGGTGTTGAGTGAAACTCAACTGTGCAACCTCTTCAATGGGAAGTGTGAACTTCGCTGCTCGTCTTTGAGTTGTGACATGGTAAAAACAATATCACAGAATCACAGAATCTCAGGGATTGGAAGGGACCTTGAAAGATCATCTAGTCCAATCCCCCTGCCAGAGCAGGAACACCTAGATCAGATCACTCAGGAATGCATCCAGGCGAGTTTTGAATGTCTCCAGAGAAGGAGACTCCACAACCTCCCTGGGCNTTCTAATACACCCCAGGATGCCATTGGCCTTCTTGGCCATGAGGGCACAGTGCTGGCTCATGGTCATCCTGCTGTCCACCGGGATCCCCAGGTCCCTTTCCCCTACACTGCTCTCCAACAGGTCATTTCCCAACATATACTGGTACCTGGGGTTGTTCTTGCCCAGATGCAAGACTCTACACTTGTCTTTGTTATATTTCATTAAATTTTTCCCAGCATTATAAAATCCCTCTCCCAAATCAAAGATCCTTGGGCATCATGCAACCTGCTGAAAGTGCAATTGCTTTTAATCTGTCTGCAAAAGCCTGGGGTAGAGGGGGCATAGGGTGAATTACAAATTTGTTGATGAAAGTCATGAGTCTTCATTTTTCCTTTGGTAGGGGAGGTGGTGACTGTAGCAGTGGTTTCTCTTCTTGTGATAAGAAATGAAAATATGAATGTGATGGCGAATCAAATTAATTGTGAGGGTCCTAATTGAAATCACCGCCAGAGGTATTGCATTACAGTGCAAAGAAGCAGATGAATATGACCCTTCTGTGAACTTCTCAACCCTACTAGAAGCATAAATTTAAAGTCTCCTTGCGGAGAAGTGTTCTGGCACTGAACTGGTGTCTACAATCAGGATTTTGTCTGCAGGTATCAATGCACAAAATCTCTGCCTCGTGGAGCTCAGAGTCCCCTGAGGCTTCTTATGTTTTGCCTTCGTTTGCTATAGCCCATGTCAGTGGGTTTAGGTGGCCTGGCCTGGCTCTGGCTGCTCCCCTCTCCTCCCAGCCTGGAGCATTTCCTCAGTAGGCAGGGAAAACCTCTCCCAAGAAGGTGGTCAGAAAGGCCACGGTAACTGGAGTAGAACGGAAAACTGTGTACTGCAGAAACGCTTGCTGAAGATATATAACTTTTGTCTGCTACCAATTGTCACAAAGAGTTAAGGCAAGCAATTTACGGCCACGTAGCTCACACTTACCCTGCTGGATTTCCATCTCTTGACTCCTACCTGGCATCTTGCACTGATTCCTCTTGATTTTTAACTCAGGGCAGGGCAAAATGAACATTATGAAACAGATACACTCCCTTTCTTTAAGAAAGGGTTTTTTTTTTGCCTCCCTCATCATTAAGCTAACGTTTTTGCTGAGTGACAGCTGTTTCTGCTCAGAAACGGGACACAAAGTTTGGCTTTGTTTTAATCCTGGGTTGTTTATCACAGGACTTTGAAGCGTCCACCCTTCATTTTCCCCTTTTCTATCTCTCCAAAGCTTTGGGGTTGAGAAGGAGCAGGAAGAGGAAGGGTTTTCAAAGGGTTGTTTCACTGTTAAAAGTTCAGCACTGCTCTCATATGTGATTTTCCTGGTTGGCAGCTTTATGGCTAAAACCTCTGTTTTAAAACTGGTGTGCACTGGTGATATCATGAACGTGCCACATGGTGTCTGATGTCCTTTAGCGACAGCAGATTTATAGCATTTTCCCTCATAAAAATCTTCTCCCTTGCCAAAAGAGGTCCAGCTGGAGTTATGAAATCAGTAAACAGAGACCCTGCTACAGTGAGGCAGCTTGGCCTTTTCAGTTCCCTTGATCCACAGGACACAGTGAATGTCGGAACCTGGATGCTGGAAATGACGCAGCGTCCCTGCGGTACCATGGAAAGGCTCCTTTCTTCCCATGGAGGCGTCTGATCTGATAGTGCTTTTGGCCCTTGTCTGCTGCTTTGCAGATAATAGGAAGTTCGTCTTACTCAAATTCTTAAGTTTTATTAAAGTCACAGAATCACAGAATCAAAGAATCTCAGGGATTGGAAGGGACCTTGAAAGATCATCTAGTCCAATCCCCCTGCCGGAGCAGGAACACCTAGAGCAGGTCACACAGGAACGCGTCCAGGCGAGTTTTGAATGTCTCCAGAGAAGGAGACTCCACAACCTCCCTGGGCAGCCCCTGCCAGTGTTCAGTCACCCTCACTGTGAAGAAGTTTTTCGTCATATTTAAGTGGAACCTCCTCTGTTCTAGCTTGCACCCGTTGCCCCTTGTCCTATCATTGGATGTCACTGAGAAGAGCCTGGCTCCATCCTCCTGACACTCACCCTTTACATATTTATAAACATTAATAAGGTCACCCCTCAGTCTCCTCTTCTCCAAGCTAAAGAGACCCAGCTCCCTCAGCCTTTCATTGTATGGGAGATGCTCCACTCTCTTCATCATCTTGGTAGCCCTGCCCTGGACTCTCTCCAGCAGTTCCCTGTCCTTCTTGAACTGAGGGGCCCAGAACTGGACACAATATTCCAGATGGGGTCTCACCAGGGTAGAGGAGAGGGGGTCTATGCATAGGATGTAGTTAAAAGCCAAAAAACCCATGCCCACACCCTAAGTGTGAGATGTTGCACCCCTGAAATTTGCCTGTCTCCAAACAGATATAACTGCAGTGCTTGAGAAAAGGGGCTTGGAAGTCGCTGTTAACAAATCATAGTTAATACTTTCCTCAGCTGGAAATGTGTTCTGAATCTGCTGTGACTATCTGACCACTAATGGCTTTCGTGTCGCTCACTGTGAAATTCATAGGCAATTAGGGAAATGGAGACAGATCTGATAGCTAATTGCTGCAAAAAATCATCCCCCAAATGGTTGAAAACCAGAATTCCTCAGCTGAAATCCACAAATGTCTTCATGCAAACTGAAGAGGTTCCCCAGTGGCGCCTGTGTGGTGAGGATTTCGAGATGCTGGAGCAGTACAGGGTGGGTTAGAAGGAACTCTGCTGGAACAAGCAGAGGCAGCACAGCTTTCTCATCACTCCAGAGACCCTCAGCTATGTCTCCAAAGGCACCACTGGCTCTCCTGGCCATGGGGCATTTGCAGAGTTTGTTGGAGGACTACCCTTAGCCCTGTTGCCTTTGGGGAACAGTTATGCCATGGTAAGGGATATATTTGTGAGGATCTAGAGAACAACCGGCTCCCTTTGCCTTTTTGAAAAGTTCATCCTGTATATCAATTTTTTAGCCTAGACTCAGGTGTAGGTTGTAGCTCAGTGTCACTTGGATGACTAGGACTCCCTCCTAGGAGTGTGTTGATCCCCTGCCTACAACACACATGAGAAGATGGACAGAGGAATGGCTACCAGACCTGTGTGCCAAACCCTCAGCTGAGACAACTGAGCACTGCGTTCAGGACAGACCAACTGGAAAAGCTTGGTCCCTGGTGAAAAATATCTTGAGGCTCTGCTTGTCTCTAATGAACAAAGAGGCCTGAGTTGAGGAGGTCTTCAGAGAGCACCCTTGGGCTTTAAAGTCCAGGTGATAGATCCACACATACAGCAGGCTGAGACTTGCTCCTGTGTGGTGTCTTGTGCTCTACTGAAGCTCTCATTTGGAAACCTGTAGATTAGCTGGTTCTCATCTGTTTATTACTGGATTTTCTTCATAAAAATATGAAGCTATCCTGGCTTACATAAGAAATAGTGTGACCAGCAGAAGCAGGGAGGTGATTGTCCCCCTGTGCTCAGCACTGGTGAGGCCACCCCTTGAGTATTGTGTCCAGTTCTGGGCACCACAACGCAAGAGAGATCTCGAGGTGCTGGAGCAAGTGCAGAGGAGGCACACGGAGCTGGGGAAGGGCCTGGGGCATAAATCTTATGAGGATCGATTGAGGGAGCTGGGACTGTTTAGTTGGAGGCAGAGGAGGCTGAGGGGAGACCTCATCACTCTCTACAAGTACTTGAAAGGAAATTGTAGAGAGGTTGGTGCTGGTCTCTTCCCATAGGTCATTAGCGATAGAACGAGAGGGAATGGCTGCAAGGTGCAGCAGGGTAGGTTTAGGCTTGAAGTTAGAAAAGAATTCTTCTCAGCAAGAGTGGTCAGTCCCTGGAATGGGCTGCCCAGGGAGGTGGTGGAGTCGCCATCCCTGACTGTGTTTAAGAGCCGTTGAGATGTGGTGTTGAGGGATCTGGTGTAGGGGAGAACTTGTAGAGTAGGGCTGATGGTTGGACTTGATGATCCCAAGGGTCTCTTCCAACCTAAATGATTCTATGATTCTGTGATATGCAAAAGTCTAGCCACCCTCATAAGCTGGAGTGACTTGACTTTGAGCACACAGAGAACCAAATCAGAATTAATACTGACACTAGTGACATTGAAAGGAGTTGCCTTAGCTCTGGCCATGATGGGTGTGAGGTCAGAGAAGGGTCCGATGCGGAGTATTTGTTGACTTGCTTTTGGGAGGTGATCTCAGTATGGTGTAGTTGCTGGTTTGCTTTAGGTTTTGGGAGGAGAGTTCTGTTAGGAAGGCTGGTACTTGAAAGGCATTTCTGAAAAGATGTATATATTGATCTTTTCATATATACATGTCTACCTATTGAGCTGTAGCTGACAGCCCGGCTTGGAGTCGAGGGTGTGAAAGGAGAAATGGAAAAGAAAATGAAAAAAGAACAGTGAAGAAATAATCTGCTGTGTGAATGCAGGATAAAAATCTTTGAAACCCTGAGAAATCACTGTGTGTTGTATGATCTTGAAAAAAAAAAATCAGGGCAAGAGAGTCAGCACTTTTCATTACGATTTGACCAGGATATTGGAACAAGAGGACCCTCCTAGTTGGCTTCATTTCTGCCCAAACGCATCACACCTGGCTCTGCGCTATTTGTGCCGACCTCTGTCAGCCCCGGGGAGTGAGGATTTAGGGAGCAGATCTAAGTGAAAAGGAGGGGGAAGGAAAAAAAAAACCAAAAAAAAAAACCCAAGAAAAGAGAAGGTTTGCGTTTCGGCTTTGATTACAGCAGCCTGGCGCGGAGCTGAGACCGGGCAGGCTCCTTCACCCAGGCCCCTCCAGCAGGAGGACACAGAGGAGGCTGTGTTAGTTTCCATGCCGCTTAACGTTTGTATTTATTTATGTGCTGCCTTTAATTCTTTATTTATTCTGCATGTGAGCGTGGATTTAATGCTTGGCTCCGGGCAGTCCTGTGTTTATCCACAGGGCTGCAAATGTGCAGACCCACAATAGGTTTTAACCCCAAGTGGGAAGGCCACCTCTTAGTCTGCCACCATTGGACCCTTTGGACACTAACCCTTTGGACACTGAGGAGCTGCTGGTGGCTTGGCTGGTGGGACATTTATTCCCAGAAGCAATATTGAGGTCACAAGGTCCATGCCCAGGGGCCAGGACCATTCTCTGGTCAGTTGTGGTTCCTGGAGCGTGAGGTGCAGAGACCGAGGTTTGCCAGCAGAAGGGAGTTGGTCACGCTGGATGGAGTTAATGGGACATTTGCAAGTTGCTTTTTTGCCTTGGCCTTAATGCTCTTACTATTCTCAGCGACAAAACAGCCCCTGAGGGGCAGATGCCACCAAGTGTAGCAAGGGAATACCCCTGTGGATGCTCTGGCTTCTGGTCTGCGCTGGACAAAAAAGGCAGGAAACCAAAATACCCTGTCCCAGAGCCACGTCCATGCCCTTGGCCCTCTCCGCGCGCCACATGGAGCCCAAAAGCAATGGGGAGTCAGTGTGTTACCATTGTTCATTGTTAGCAGCTTCAGATCTGAAGCAGGGAATGGGGAGCCAACATCCCACCCCAGCTTGCAGAAGCCATCCAGTTCCCTCTTTGTTTGTTGCCAAACTGGGAGGAGGATGGTGAAAAAGGGCGCTGCTGAAACCCAGCAGTGTCACAAGATCTGCGTGGTTACAGAGCTAGCCAAAAAAAAAGGAGAAAACCAGGGGTTTATGGAGAAAAACTGCAGGCTTTCATGTTGCTTGTCTTCTAGCTGAAGGTGGGTCCTGCGGGTGTTCGAGTAGCTGCATTGTGTATTGCAGAAGTCAGAGAAAAACAGGGTGAAGATGTCAAAGGAAAAGGGAAAAAACCCAACCCCACCAGCCCAACAGCCTGTGGGTGCACCCAGTGGTGAGAGGAAGATGGGGCAAGGAGGACAGAGGAACAGCCAAGGGCAAAACACTTGGAAAACTTCCATTTTCTAAAAACCAAAGCTTACCTAGGCCCTAGCTTGGTTTTGTTTTAAAATCCTTTTTCTGTGAAAGAAAAGGTCTAGTGATTGAAAATGATACTTTTGGACTGAATCTTTCGATTTGGGAAATACTGCCTTTTCAGTAACAAAACCTTTCACATAAAATATTCCAGAAGGCTGGAGGTGTTTGTGTGCAGAGCTATAACTAATGAAGGCGATTGTCAGATTCGATGTCTCTCCATGCTTTCACCTGCTCTGGGGACACCTTGATGCCTCCTTTCCTTACAAAACCAGTCACATCAACAGCTGTCACGTTTTGCTGGGATGGCCACCAAATCCGAGCTCCTTCACACTAAGGAGAGGGTCAGTGGTAGATGACAGCTGACTTACATTACTTTTGCTCATATGGTACCACATCTTTCCTTGTTATGAGCCAGGAGCTCCAGATGTGGCTCAGAGCAGCATTTTTTTGGAGGAGACACCATGCACATAGCTCTCCCCATCCCCTCACCACCTTTGGAGCTACAACCAAATGTGAGACCTTCAATGTCACATTTCCATCTGTGGGACTGATGCTACCTGGGCGGGGGGGGTGAAGGTGTCTGCCAAGCTGTGCAGAAACGGCATTTTGCTTTCATTTCACCCCATGTCTGTCCCCCCTTATCCTTTCCATCCAGATGCTCCTCTTCATGCTGCTGTGAGAGGTTAATATTTCTGACTTGAATCGATAATGTTGGATGTGGAGCTCATTTCTTGGCAAATCAGGGCAAAGGAAGTAAACAGTGCCTGTTTGTTTTGACTTTCTTCCCTCCTTAAGTCTGGTTTATTTTAGTAGATGGTCTTTTGATTTCATTAATTAAAATATGGCCGGATAGGGAATGAGAATGAATACAAAGGACTTATGATTGATATATACAAGAGGGGAGGAATATCCTTTGGATTCCTGTTGCCACAAAGGAAGTTGTAAGAGGCAAAGTAGGTCTTCATCTCTTGGCTCTGTGGCTGCAGGGAGGAGAAGCTGGTAATTTTAGCTCTCTGGTGCTTTGCTAGAATTCAGGGTTGAGACCCAAGGTCTTCGGCAAAGCTGGGTTAATTAATGATAAATAAAACATGGCGAAGCTAAGATACAGCAAAATAAAGCAAACTAAAGCAAAAATATATATTAGAAATCATCAATTGCAGAAGCATCCTGTATGTTTTGGTATTTCCCTTTTTTCTTAGCAAAACATTTGGAAATAGGGTTTTTATTTATTTATATTTCAGCAATTAATAAGCAATTGGACTGTCAACTTGTGGACTCTTTCAAATCGGTTGCACTGATTTTTCTTAAAGCTTTCACCCAAAGTGCTACACTGGGCTGTTGCATTACCGCAACAATCCGTGTGGCTCAGCCCCCATTTACTGTGCTGAAATGAGAGGCAGGTAGTGGCAACCCTGGCAGCTGGAATAGTAAATGCATTAAAAATTACAGCTTGAGGACAAGGACAAACTCTATTTCCAAATCAAATTTTAGACCTGAAAACCGTGGGTGGCGGCCATTGGAAGGAATGTAAAAGACAAGATGCAATATTTCAGAATTTTGAAATATGATAATAAATTATTTCCTGTGAGGGTGGTGAGGCACTGGGACAGGTTGCTCAGAGAAGTTGTAGATGCCCCATCCCTGGAGGTGTTCAAGGCCAGGCTGTATGGGGCTTTGAACAGCCCGGTCTGGTGGGAGGTGTCCCTGCTCACGGCAGGGGGGTTGGAACTTGATGGTCTTTAAGGTCTCCTCCAACTCAAACCATTCTATGATTCTATGAAACACTTGCTTTGGAAGTGTCAAAATATTTTTTCAGAACTCTACTTAGAAATTATTTTAACTTTCATTGATTTGTTTAGAACAGAATCACAATTCACATGTGTTGTTAAACTGTTGCTATATCATGCTATCTTTTTTTTTCTTTATCTACGTTTTCTTTTGGGCTGAAAAACATACCTCTTTCAATCTCAACCTGCTCCTTTTCAGGCCAAACAAATGCTTTCAGCTGACTCAGCTTTTTCTGCGTGGCTGGTGGTGGACATGGGAGGTTACAGTTGTGCATCAGCAAAAGCAAAGCTGCATTCATTTGGGTGTGACTTGAACCAACTTTGTCCTTTAGGTTCTTTCTTGTGTCGCTGATGACAAGAAAAACAGCTGATACACCCTGGGCCGAGGCCCATGATACGAAGCAGCAATTAAGCCACTTACAGTAATTGGATTACGAAGGAATTGGGCTGGTGGCCTCCAGGCTACTCTGTCTGGGTGTCTGAGCCTGCCCATGGGCAGCACAGTGAAGGTACGTCACCCACAAATCAGGCGTTCCCCCACATAATGCGAGGTGACAACCCAACTCATCGCTTCTGGCTTGAACATTGGAAACATTGGATTTTCTCCCCCTTATTTTCCCTTTTGCACAATCTGTAGGAAAGTTTTAGTTTTGCTCCGGGAAGGAAATTGTTTCCTGCTCTCCCCAAATTCCCTGCAAAATAGCAATTCTGCTTCTAACTGCCGTTCTCAACGGGGCCGCTCTTCGGCGTGGGGATGGGCTTTCCTGAACTTGAGAAGAAACACTGTGGAGGGCTTATGTGCACCGTGCAGCTCACTACAGTCACCTCACCCCGTGTTTCCATGACAAGAAAGAGTTTTTATGACCTCCACCACCTTGGGACCCAGCTGAATTCGCAAATCCGCCTCCCCTTCTCCACCTTTTTTCTCTCCCCCTCTGCCTTATAGGATGAGATTGCTAGGTAGGCTTTTTGGGTATTTTTTCGACTCAGGGTTTCCTACTGGTTCCCATTAAATGGCAGGTAAAATGGGATGGTGACTGGGCACAGTGTTTTGTTTGCTACCTCACTGTGATAATTGATGCTTTTGCTGGGAAGCTTTGCAGAGCCCTTCTGTAACCAAAGGATTTAAACATACACATAAATTGCTTGAAAATGAGAGGAAACTTAACTTTCCTTGTAAAAAGACTAAGGGCTGTAATTTATTACTGTAAACAATAATGAGAAGATTAAAAAAAAAAATTAAAAAAGAAAACGTCAAGCTCTTTTTATTCAAAATCTGAAAGGACCTGAAGTCAATTGTTTCCTCCCGCTGAAGGTCTGGTTTCTATCAAGCAGGCAGAAAAGCTTTTGTTTCTAGCAGTCAAATCAACAGGCCAGTAAGAGTGGCTTTGAACTGCAATTTGTCTTTATGTATTTCGAAAATGTTCTTTCGACGTGTTTACACGTTGGCTGGGGCGCTTTTGCCGGAGTCAGCTCTTTCTGGGACGATTAATCAAACCATCAAGTCTCTGATTAATCAAAGTCCCCCCCTGACAACGCAGCCCTTTCTTTCAATCACCTGCTGAGTCTCTACTACAAACCCAAACAAGCAAATGATTAAACTCTTTTTTTTTTTTTTTCTTTTTCAACACAGGAAAAAAAAAAAAAGAAAGAAATTATATATTAAAAGAAAAAAAAAGAAAAAAGGCAGCGTGTCTCGCAGATTTGGCACTTTTTGAGGTACATACCTCAAGGAGAGAGAGATCTTGGACTACATTTGTGATGCAAACTGGAACCTTTGGCTACCAAATGCAGGATGTGGTGTATCCTGTTCAAAGAGGCACATATTTCACATGTTTGTGTTGGCTTCTCTCAATCAAAGCATGCTGTGATTCAGCTACACTAAAAATTAACAATCTATGTTATAGCCATGTATTACATTAC